>RHDR01000441.1:0-26724 GCA_009806295.1 Davidsoniella neocaledoniae
ATACTCCAGGGACCAAAGGCATAGAAATAAGAATAAGAAAAGGAAGACGAAGAGAAAAACAAGGGTAAGAAAAGTAGCAAGATATGTATACTACATGAATCTTAAGATCTTGGTCATAAGAAAACCTACACTCTCCAGCAATACAAGGCCATGATATCGTAAATAAAGTATACCAGATAGCAAGGAGTGCTTAGTAAAAATCAGAATAAAAGATGAGAAAAGAAAGAGAAGAGAAAGTAAAACAGTGAAAAGAAAGAAATGAAAAGAGAAAAATGAAAGAAGAGAATGATACACGTATCTCTTAAAGATATCGCCAATATGAAAGAACCAGCTGTTGTTATGGCATCCTGATGCGTAATTTTAGGAACCTAGAAGTGAAAAAGAAGGTTTTGGTGAACGAGCTCAACAACACTTGACCAAGTGGATACTCTCCCTTTTTTGAAAAGGTCCGCCCATGCACACTAAAGATGATTTAGGCGCTGCCGGTGACAGCCGGGTAAGGGTTGTAGGAAAGAGTGTAGGTACCAGAACGGTCCACACCATTAGCATCAAGTCTGAGGTCAGAGTAACCAATGGAGTTGGTGCTCTTGGCTCCTTCCAGTGCAGTGATGTTTGCAGCAGGGTAGAAGACAACAGGAGTAGCAAGGACCTCCATGGTGTATAGGTCGGTAGGGTAGGTGATCTCGGAAATGGTCGCGGTAGGAGTAACGTTTTCGACATCGAAGACCTTGCAAGCGGCGGAAACGAAGGGTACGTCAACTGTAACAGTCTCAACGGTAAGGAGGCTAGCAGGGCAGTCGACAGCTCCAGAATCGCAGATGGTAATGGTGTAGACCATAGAAGTCGATTGAGAGGTGTTGTCAGAGTCGGCAAAGTCGGCAGCAGTATCATTCTTAGCGGTATAGCGAGCTGAAACAGGGGCGGAAGTGATTTGAGCCTTGCTGATAGAATCATAGTTGGTAGAAGTGCTAGTAGTAGTAGGCTGGGCAACCATGAGAGCAAGAAGACCGGCAATATCCATAGTGTCAGTCTCAGTGGCAGTGGCAACAAGGCTGGTGATAGTCATGCTGTCATACTCAGAAGCGGCAGAAGAGGTAGGCGCCGGGAGGTCAATCGGGATAGGCTCGGTGTAGTTGGCCTCGTGCTCCCAGAGGCATAGAGTGAAGGTAGGGGAGGTCAACAAAGCAGTGGACAGGACAGGGGCAGGGATCTCAAAGAACAGAATGTCCAGCTCAGTGTAGATACCGACGGACAGATCAAACCACTCTTCGGCCTGGAGGTAGCAGTCATCCGCAGCCCCAATATCAAGGACGAATTCAACAATGTCAGTGTAGATGTTGACGGCAGCTTTGGTACCCAGAGTCTCAACCTCGACACCGGCCTGGACACGAATACGCAGAGCAGCCTTGAATGTAGCCTCGGCGGTGTGAACAATGATGGGGATAGACTGGAAAGAAGTGCCGTTGAAGGAGGTGTCATCCAGAATGCCGTTAAACAGAGCAGCCTCGAGATAGGCATCATCGGGAACCTCGACGTAGAAACCACCAGACATAGCCAACTCAGCATCAATGCTAAAGACCAGATCAATGAAGAGTAGCACGCCAACATTTAGATCCGGAACACCAACACCAATGGGGGTCTGTAGGGTGAACAAGTTGATAGAGAAAGAAGTAGCAGCAACAATCTGAACACCAAAATCCATGTAAGACTTGACACCGTGGAAATCGAGGCGCATGTGGGGGTTAAGGATATCGTCGTTGGTCAGAGTGATCTGGACATCGCCTTCAGTGCGGCACTCGATACATTCAACGAAGATGTAAGACTCCTTGATGAAACTAGAAAGATATTAGAAACTAGAGATATAGACTGATTGTGTTGATTATAGTTCACTTACGCAGCAAAGAGAACCGAGCCAGAGAGATCCTGGGTGAGGTCAACATTCTTAGAGGCACGCTTCTCGATGAACTGAGAGCGGGCACCATCCAGCGGATCAAGATACTCAGGCTGGTTGAGAGGCTGAAGGTTGGCAGGCGACTGGAGGTAGTCCTCCTTGAGCAAGACGGGCTTGGCCAGGGCCATAGCGGCCATGGCAATGATAGTAAAGAACTTAGGAAGCATCTTGAAAAGATATATGGGTATCAAAATACGAAGAGAACCTCAAATAGTAAAGTAGAAAAGATGAAAAGAAGAAGAAGAGGGGGTATCTAATATAGCAGAAACGAAGACCTCACGAAGAGATACTGGATATCAAACGAATAAAGCAAAAAGCTAGATATTCCGACTACAGTTGGTAGATCCGGCGGAGGAAGCAAGGAATGGCAATAGCGCAAGCAGAAAGGCCAGTAGGAAGGAGAGTCAAAAGACAAAGATAGTCTTATAGGGCCAAGTAAAAAAAGATAGAAGTAGAAAAGGCACACTAATGATAGCACGAAACTATGATAATAGAGAATGGTAGACAACTTGGAGAGCAAAGCTGTGTATTTGGAAAAGAAAAGGCAGATGAAGAAGGTACTAGACCGAGTGATCTGAAGTGAAGGTGATGGTTCCGAGAGATCCAAACTGATGATGGAGGTGCGGACGAGCAGGATATTTATCTGAGTGAATGGCGATCTAGAGATAGCCGCCGATCAAGTAGTCATTGGCCATAGCACGGAAGCCATGACGATGATCTTGGGAGACATTCAGTCAGTTTGCCATTCGAGACACATGTAGAGCTGTAAGGGCGTGAAATGATCAAAGTTGACGGCTTGACAGGCTCTCATCTACAAAGACAAAGGGGATAGAGACGTAGATGGATAACTGGAAACGAAACAGACCTCCGGGCGTGTAAAACGAAGCAAACAACCAACCGCTATCAACATATCGCTCATTAACATACCGTCCGTCATGGCATCTGTCGGTGCATCTTTTGCAGGCCACTGCTATTTTCACGTCATCTACTAAGGTGTGAGAAGGTTAAGTTGTGGGTAGAGGTGGAGTGAAACCATACAGGACTCTATACCCCCCCCCTTCGTCCCTTTGTTTCTTTGATGTCGTTTACACCTCGTAGTTCGTGGCACTTATAGGTTCGAGTGCCTGGTCAGTTCGTTGGCATGGGATCAATATGATCCCTGTTTGCTAGCAAATCCAACATGGGATTTTGATGGCTCTAGTACTGTCAAGTAGCGCCGATCTAGTGTCTTCAACTACAGCAAAAATGAACCAGCCGTATATTTCCAGTAATCGGCCTAGAAAACGAGAAGATTTGCTGCCAAGATTAAACTAAAAGGAAGAAATGGTACTCGTAGTAACTAGTGATGAGAAGAGTTAAACGGTGTTCTGCCCACACACCCTCATAAACAAACAAACAAAAAAAAACAAGACTAGTGCCAAGACAGGACGCAAAGCCCGCTAAGGTCACTATTGTACAAGTGCTGTATAGGTCAGACAGAAGCAATCCCTCTATTTTCAGTCTTTTGGGGCCGTCATGATCAGTTATGGAACTTGAAGGCCGGAACCCCGTCGACGGCGTCTTGAATATCACAAGCCGTTTCTCTGCTGCGGTCTGAGCAAGTCTCTCTGTAGCCTTCAGATGGCATTCCAAATAAAAGATACTGATATTGATGAACAGATGGTCAGGGGAGGAGAGCCTCCAGTTCATGGAAGATGCTGCGGATTCTCTTTTTTATGACAGAGAGACTGTGAGTGAAGAAACATCCCCCAGATTACAGCAACTTCATGACATAGTCACGATCATGAAACTGTGAGTTTTCGGTAGATGGATAGATCTATCAAAATTGTAGTTTCAGCTGGCCAAGGCCCGAAAATGACAACAAAATAAGAATGTGTTGGAGTGTCTCCCGTCCACTATATAGTATAACAGTGACGAACGAACACATGGTTGAACGTTGCCCGGCTGGCTTGGCTTAGCTTGGCTTGGCTTGGCTTGGCCTATCCCACAACCCTATCTATCCAGTTAAGGGCCTCAAACCCACGTTTTGGGTATAATCCGCATCCAATGCCGATTTCTTACTAATATTGTCGCATATGCCAAGACCCCAAAGAAACAACCCGACTAGTTGTATGCCAAGAACTCGTGCCGTATATCTCTTGGCGCAGTACATCCCATGATAGACTTTCTACTATGTATGTATCTGTATCTGTATGTACGCAAACTAAAGAGTAAGTCATCTCGATTCCGCCACATCAAGCTTCGTTGTTGGGCCTTTGAGACTTGATAGCAATTAGTGTTGATTACAGAGAGCATAAAGATCATAAAGGAACAGGAGAGGCACAGTAAACTAATGAAAGTTCCATTAGGGCGTGGCGATGCAGGAGATTACGGCTCTATCAGGATTCAGTCTACGCCGTTTCGTTTATAAATCTCTTAGATCTTTGAACTACTATAGTTAAGCATACTAGATAAAAGAGAAAGACAAGCGAGAAAACAGGTGCGGAAATGTAAGCCAGAGTTTACCTATTCATTTCGCACTATTCCTAAAAAAGATGGTGGGTAGGGCCTTTCGATGCTTTACAGCCTTAGTGGGGAAACGAAGTACAGAGCATCCATGTTAGTCGGTTGGTCTTGGCATAACAAAATACAACCATCACAGCAAATAACCCAGATAAACCCACATCAACCGGTCGAAATCATGAGGGCTGTGTACACAAACAGGCTACAAACCCTAACTAACGTTACGTTGTTCCACTCTGCCGTACATTTTGTTGCTAGTTATTCACATTTCCAGAGCATTCTCGAAAGCATATGCAGATTGCCGATCGAAGCCGCAGTAGCAGTAGTATTAGTAGTAGTGAACTAGCCGCCTAGTAGCTTCCCTCTCCCGAGTAAATCCCTACTATCAAACAAGTCTCCCGCTTGATCATGATGTCAGAGGTAACTGACTGATTGTTTCGCAGCGTCGATCTGGCTGTCAAATCCAAGATAACGCCCGCTCTAATGCAGGTACGCTTTTTTTTCCTTTTAGTACTACAAGTCAGCAAATGCCAATGCCAATGTTGATCCCAAATATAGGGTATCAGTGCATACGCTAGAATGCCGGAAGGAAGAACAGGCTTTACGATGCCAAGTCGAATCAACTGCAGTAAATATCCTTTTTTTGTAGCACTAATTAGTAGCGTTAGTGCTAATAGCGCCCAAAATTGTTCCTCGGGGGGGTTCAAAGTGCCCGATGCTTAGAAAAGCACAAAGCACTTTTGGCTTTTGTCAGCCTACAGAATCTGCCTCTTGTAGTCTCTGTCTCTGTATCTCTATATATCTCTTCTTGCCTTCGTCACATGTGTGCAAATGTTTGTCTCTGGGCAAAGAACCTCGGTTACTATGTCTGAATACTAGTTATTTCACCATCTCCCACGTTGACCGCTTGGATTCACTTGTGGCTCTCGCCCTGCCATCATGATCCAACTATGAACGTGGCTATTGGTTTTGTCGGTGTTTTTGGAGATGTATAGAGCCGTCAAGATTTTCTGACAACCATTGGAGTATTCCTAAAATACGACTACTACGACGACCACTACATACTATTACTATGACTACTACTACTACCACCACTACTGCTACTACTACTGCTACCATAATTACAGCCACTACCAACTACCAAGGGTGACTCTCACTCTATACAAGCTAACAGTCAACTAGCTTTTGCTACGATAAAATCGGCCACAGTGCCGACCTCCTTTCTCACCCCCTGCTCTCCAAGTTCTCTTGTTGTCTTCACGGACCACTAATGGGCTCAAGTAGCTGTTTGTCAGTATGCTAATGCCCCCAAGTAATGTATACACCTCACCTTAAACAAAGGCCTCATGATACTAGAGTGGCCCATGCCCGTAGCTGTCGCAGTTCTAGGATTATACGAGTCAAGGAAATAGTGTGGCAACGCGACTCCCACCACCCGCTGTCGTCAAGATTTGATACAGTATCTGATCGTCAAGCTATCTTCAAGTCACACCTCTAGCTAAACGTCATAGAATGTTGCATCACTAGCTTTGATGTATGTATCTCAATAATCCGTCTTACAGCTTTTGACAAGGTGTGCCTAAAAACTACGATCTATACAACGCCATCTTGATATTATTGATGCCTAGTGACGACGATAGTATCAAGAAGTAAGACATTAGATGATACACTACATGTGTCCTCTTTAGGTCTTTCATTCTTTTGGCTTTCACAATCTCGTATTTATCTACCTCTTTTAACCTCTCTACTCTCCCCACTTGGAGATGGCCCAGTGATTCTAAACACATGGCCGGGATCCTATCTAGTCTTAATTTGGACAGCCTTAGCATATGTCACTAAAAGACTAAGAAATTGAACAATGCTCAACACACCTTAATTCTCAGCGCTTGAAAAAAAAATTTAGTAAGTAAAACTATAGTTGACTAACTGGCTATAACCCACTAATTTATTATTTAATAAAATAAAGAATCGAAGTACCTGAACTAAAGTTCAACAATGACTAAAATGGTTTTCCATATTATTTCCCAATGTATAGTGATGTCAGTGTTACGCGATCTGATCCTGTATAAGTTTTGTGGATATTCTCGGGCGAGTTATGTTGGCCAGCACAATAGACGGAAAGGCTAAAAGAAGAAGAAAAAAGATCCTATAGTTATATATATTTATTCTCGGCAATAATGGAATGGTTAGTTCGCTACGCTAAACCAATACCGAGAGCATGCTACATACTTCGTCATATGCAGTGTCTTTGACACTATAGCTGCCGGCAATAGCAGATGAAACCTCCATACTATCTATATCTACGGTTTTGTCAAACATGCAAATAGTCTGTGATCCAAACAATACATGTTCCACCAGTACTACTATCTGACTAACTGATAGTAACACTAATACTAGTACAAACGAACTCGTCAATGGGTGTTTGTAGTTGTATTGGCTGCGACTAGATTCTTAGTGTTCTAGTCTCATAACCTTATTTCTACGGCATAATATGCATGTATGTAGGACCAAGTCTGATTACATATGGGTACAGTATGTACATGTACATAGTTGTACCTTGTCAGACAAGATAGACAATGCTAGTTCGTGTCTCACTGCTTGCTCTTAACAACTACTAGCCATTGCTCGAAGAAATCCCACGTGGCTTTAGTCAAGACACAGAAACACAATTATAAAATAAAAATAATAAAAATATAAAGAAACAAAAGCAATGTTCACTTTGCACTGGCCACCTCCAACTCTAACCTCAAACTTGGTTCTCGGCATCATTGTTAGCTCGCTCGACTTTCTTCAGTGCCAGAGCAAATTTATAATGGCGTTCGGCTCATGAGCATTCCGAAAAGCAAAAAGACCAAAGTCAAAGTGAAAAGCACTAAAAAATACAGGTTTAGTAACAGTTTCTCAGTGTTTCTTTCTTTCGAACACTATGGCCATTTCCTGCCACGCCCTAAGTCACCGAGTTAGACTCTATTTTGCGAAGATGCCTCTTTGTTTTGCTCAATTTACTGTATTGCTTTTTTTAGAGCAGTCATACATGTACAGTTTTGATCAAGGCTTCAAGAAGGGCCCCCAACGGCCGGTGACATATGGACTGACTTGATCAGATCTCTTGGTGAAGGAGAATATCTACGATCCAAGCTTTCTCGATACCCCTTTTAGTATTTTTAGGGCTGCAAACTCGTGTTTAACCCTAACAATTTAGATACATAGTAGTATACTGAGTTCATTGTATATTAATTTACAATGGCTAAATAAATTATAATGTTTTAATATAGTTACTTATTTGTCGAGTATCACATCAATGCCCAGCGAGAACATACTATTTGAACAATAGTATATTTTTGTTCCAAAGATATGCCATCGAGTAAATTTTATACGTACGGTCTTTCATCAGATCACTTTGACTTGACTTGGTCATTGCTGCGAAAAACATGGGTTGATTCGTAGCGTTTAGTTTGTGCCGCACCTTGAGTCCAAGTTCTCACTCGCTTAACCCTAGAGTGGGCCACAGTTGTGTAAGTTGTTTGCTTACCAACCCAGGGTTTGAGTCCCCATCGGTCCGGTATACTTGATTACTCAAACGACGGACGCCGACTATGATGCAGGCTCTCCTGAGCTAACCAAGATTCCGACACTCAAGAATATTGACATCATAGTGTTGAACATGGTTAGCTCAGATCATGATGCATTCCATGGAGTTGAAAGGGGTACAGTAGATCAGCGGCAATAGCTATTTCTGCCACTACTCCAAGTGCCAGTGCCAGTGCTAAATACATATGTGCTAGCCTAACAAATCAGCATTGTACTATGTAATGTATCATGCATGCTATTATATCTGTACATAATGTTTATAGACCAGAATGCCAAGATGGCAGCCCAAAGCGACCACAATGACGCCACATGTGGCAACAGCTGGTTACCAAAGCGTTTTTCTCTATGATTTTACCTAAACAAAACCTAAACACAGCAATGACCATATCTCAACTCCAATGACTTGGCACAACTAAAGCTCGCTGCCTAGTCCGCCAAAGGCTTGATTTTCTTGAAGATTGATGTCATTTTTCTGCTGGTAATGGTAGCTATCGTTACATATAGTAACACACCTACATGCCTTGATGTGCCAAGAAACCACTCCGAGGTTTTGAACCTTTGTACCCTATAGGAGGAACTCTTGTGTAGACCGGGCAAGCTTCAATGTGACCTCTGCAATTATCTTCTGTCATGTTGCCGCTATCATAGCATCAAAGGTTACAATCAAGATATCATCATTCACAAATAGATAACAGAGTCTTTTCAACACACCCTACAGTTATTTTGTAGCTCTCGGTTCCATGTGCTCCACTGTCTCTGAGTTACTGGCATGATCCTGGATACTCCTTCATTGTTCATGGGAATGGGGCGTGTTCTTTATTTTCACACCCATCAGACCAGCCAGATAGTGGTCCTACCACACATCATCCAGCACCGTATGGCATGGTATGCCGTAGCAGTTGGGATATATAGCCCGAATAGTCAAACAATGTGTACCTGAATTACATGCATGCATTTATGTATTTGTCGATAGTGTTTGCAACATTGTATTGACGCTAGAAGATGATAATGAAACACTGAAACAATCTCCCACCAAACCGCTCCTGCTTATGATCTCAGACCCCTTCGCTATGTTGCCTGCAATTGATATCCCACCGGAAAAGATCTTTGAGATTTGCTATGTTACTTTGCAATAGATGTCCCCCTTCAACAAAGATCTTTATGACGTCGCTACAGTTATACATATATTCTGTGTGTATTCTCCTGGTCTCCCAACTCACTGGCAATAGCCATTGCTAAGAATCTACCCGCAGAACCCGCTGCCAAGGAAATATATGCTACCTGTACATCTCTCGGACCCCTTGATATTAGATTCAGGGACTCGGCAAGACTTCTTCAAGTCTCCGATACTAGCCAGCTTGCAAACTTAGTTCTTCCAGCCACCAATGGCAACTGTAAGCATCTTTGGACTGCCGTCCCAAAGGGAACCAGATTGATCCACGCCTCCGCTTTTGCTCACATCGTCGTAGGGGAAGGCATAGCCTCTACCATTGACACTAAGCTCATGACAGATTCTAGAATAATGGTTGGTTCTTTCGAGTTGGTAGTACCGGGAAACATCTTCGCCTTCAGGCTGCTGGGAATTACACAACAGAGTGCCGCGATTCAAAGCAGCCGCTAGCCGAGCACTAGCGGCTCCTCTGCCGTCTGTATAGTCTGCGCCTCGGGCAAAGGGACCGGTGGAGCAGCTCCAGACATCTTCTGTCTTGGGCATGGCAAACGAGCCCAGCACGCCGAGATCGAGGTGGTTGTCGTGGGCCCGCACTCTGCCAGAGACATTTCCCCATGACGCTTGAGTGTTGATGACTAGTGGAGATTTGGTGTAGGCAGCCCATACCTCCTTGATATGGGGTTCGAGGTATCCCGAGAAAAGACCCGGCATGATGGTGCAGCCTGAGTTGGGACTGAGAGCACGCAAGTTCTTAGAGCCATCTTTAGTCTTGACCACGAGCTTGCTCCAACCAGAGTTGTCCTTGGCATCCTGTTCAACCAGTTTCTTGCACACCTGATCAAGGGCATCGGCACGGAAGCCTTCGACACGGGTCTTTTTCCCGCTGGTATTCTCTAGCTCTAGCGAGCATGGAATACTGACAAAGTCCACGTAGGATATGTTGACGTAAAGCTGAGCTTCATTGAAAGTAAACTCGGCAAACCCCCAGTCCAGGAAATGGTTAGGGTCTGTTGGGTTCATCATAGAAGGCTCAACGACAGCCGGGCCAGGGTTAAGCATGAAGACGAGCGGTGCATCTTTGCAAAACCAGATGCGGCCGCCGGCAATGCGTGGAATAGTCACAACTCGAGAACTGCCTGGTGGGCCCAAGGGGATAGCAACATCGGCCCCGAGAGGCTGGAGAATCTTGGACGGCGAGGTAGGATAGAAGGCCGTCTTGCCGTCAGCACAGATGAAAACCGGATTCATATTCTGAGCCATGGCCCGACCAGTCACGGTAACAAACACATTGCTGGACGACGTGTCGTTACGCAGCGTGATGTCAAGAGTATCGGCCGTCATGATCGGTAAGCCGGGGCTAAAATCAAGCAGAGACAGAGAGAGTAAGGCGGATTTTGCAGGCACTTGGATTTCTGCCAACACTTTAGACGAAGCTTTGAAGTCCGTCTCTATATTTCTAGCTCTGGTTTCTCTTTGTTTTCGGAGCTCGGGGCTTTTCCTAATTCAGTAATGTGGTGTAAAGGATTGAGAAGAACGGACACTATGATGATCTGAGAAACGCCAAAAGAGAAAAAAAATGGTTTAATTGATGTTAAACGATGTGCTGGAACTAATGTTGAAAAGATCTAAGCCATGCTTCATGAAAAGTTAGAACAAGCGTCGGGGGCTCTTTGTTCTTAAAGGCAAGCCAAATAGAGTCGAGGCTGGTTTACTGCGGCCAAGTTGTCTCTTGACTTACTAACACAGTTTTGGCATTGAGCCAGAACTAGACCTAAAATTAGAGCTTGAATTGGAACTACTGCCTAATTTTGGCTGTGTTTTTTAGGGCCACATAACCCATGCTTGGGTAATTGAGGGTGTAAGGCTCAGAACAAGCTAGCTGGACGACTGAGTATCTAGGCCAGCACAATAAATCTGTCTCTCCTTCCTATCAGTACGTCACAATACAACTACCTGCATGACCATTGTTGCATTATCTCATGCTTCGATTGAGGCCTACAGAGACCATGTAAATCTAGATAGCCAACCATAGGTCGACCACGGACAGCAATTATATTGTAAGCCATCTGATCAAGTCTGAGGTTGACTATAGGGCAAGCTGAACTAAACAATGGAACCATTCAAGTGCTGTATAGGCCAAGAGTCGCATAAACTATCTAAATGTGTACATAAATATTTACCTCGCCTCTTCTTCTTCATCTTGTGGCAACCCAGTCAATGAGACGAATATTGGGCAAGGCAAGACATTATCTCGGTTGCTAAGTCTAGTTGTATATAAATCATACGCATGTATATACATACATACAGGTACATCATGTGCACTATACATGCCGCATATATATCCCTCATATGTAAAATCACATTTTTCGTCGGTCCGCTGACAAGTTCTAAAACATCATCTCATGGGGCCGGAACCTCATTGAGATTGTATCATGTTAACAAGCCACGAACCACACAGATATACACATCATCAAATGACAACCAATTATTAACTATTAGCCCTCTTATCGGGAACTAACCCTTGGATGTCTTCAACTACCCACCATATACGGTGTGCCAATGTCCGGTATCTCGATCTATCTCGGTCTGTCTTTCTTTGCCTTTGTTTTGTCTTGGCTTGCCTCAGCCTGTCTTACTCCTCGTGGTGATACTTCTTCCTATATATGCACCGTGAAGTCTCATGTCTCATATATGCCCAGAATATATCCATTCAATATACATAACAAAACCTTATGATCACTACCATCTAGTATGACATGCAGTTATACGAAAAATCATATCCATCACGTGTTATCTATGTCCTCACTTTCCTTATTACTCATCGCACTATTGTAACATTATCGTACTGCTATGGTATGTAGCCAACAAGATGGCTGCTGTCCCGGTTGGCGGCTCGGCACAACTAGAAAGAGCTTTGGGTAAAACCTTAGCACAATGGAAGAAGAGGTACAGTCAGCTGCTACACTTAGTTATAATCTTTGCCCTATCACCAAAAAAGGCTTTCAATCTTTTCTGTTCCTACCTATTATTAACTTGGGATAAATCTTGCTTGCTTGTTTATTAGAGAGAAAGGTGAGGTGGTTCAAGAGATTATGCAAGTTATACTACACCATGGCATCAGAAAAATTGCATTAGTATTCTCACATATAACAGTCTTTCGGGAAGAAGACTTAAAGAAGAGTTTCTTCGTAGGTATTTTAAACATTTTCACACCAAATTACTCGCACTCATGCCAACTCCTATGAAGCCCATCCCACTCACAGAGAAAGCTTGCTGCAGAGGTCGGTCGCCCAGAATAGTTTGTTGCATTTTCATGAAAAGGTTATACTCTGTCTATTATGAAGCTCTCCGACTAGTATTTCACATGCTTAGTTTAATCTGACTTTCCCAGAGATCTCACAAGACTTCTTTCTGCTTAACTTCTATCTTCAATTTCCAGAAGCGTAAGTTGCCAGAGTTAGATTTTCATTATGAAATATACCGATTTTTGTTCCTAGCCATATGCTCGATTTGGGTTACATGTCTAATTTCAAGGTGGGAAGACACAATGATATTCCAGCCGTCGAAGACAAGTACGACATTGCTCATTGTCAATAATAACCCGAATCAGCAATGGAAATAGGACGATCTATGACAAGCTATTTTCTTTGAAATAATGAGCTAATATCAGATTATCCCAAACTAAGTACAAAACAGGTCACAAGCCAACTTCTAATTGCTGGTGCCGCCACCTTCCTAGATCCACCTTCTTAGAGTAAGCAACAGAGCCAAAACTACCCTTTCTCTTAGTGGCTGTTGAGGGCCTAATATAGCTATCCCTCTCAAAATCAATAACCGTCAAGTCATAACATTCCTCATTGCAGAGAAAATTCTGTATTCTGATATCCCCATGACTGACACCCAAGTTTTGAAGTTTTGAAAGTTGTCGATCAATGCTCCACCCATCAAGACTGCAAAGCCACTTGCCCCCATATGACAACGGAAGCATGTGTTTGTTGATCCTGAATTCAACACAGAGATTTTGCTCCATAGCAACATCACCGAGACAAACAGGGACAACACTTTCTTGTATATCAACTAGAGAGTTGTACATACTAGCCTCATGACGAAGCAAGCCCACATCAGCACCACGTAGGCTCAAAACCTCACAGTCATTATCAAGGTTTGTGTCAAGCTGGGCCTTGATAGTAGTCAAAAGCTGAGACTGTTTGATGGGGTGATTCTGTGTATAATAGAAGACAGAGGAATGAGAAGAAGCAATCAGAGATTTGACTTGTAAGTGAAGCTTATGGTTAGGACATTTTTCATCGAGTTGTTGATTGAACTTGAGGCCAAGTAAACAAGCCTGTGTACAATATTCAGCAAGTGGAGGCCTGGTAATTGGGTCAATGGCGTGTTGTTGTCCAGCGACATTCGTGGATGGGCCTGGGCTACTACTACCACTGGACTCGAGAGGATTCAACCGAGAGGAAGTAATCTGTGGCAAAGCTAGGTTTTGGTGTCCACAAGAATTTCTTGAGGCATATTTAGTTCCCATTTTAGCAAGACCTCTCTGTTGAGAAGCCTTTCCTTGGCTGGTTAAAGAAGACGCCTGAAGTGACAAAAGCAATAGTGTCAAGATATGAGCAATTGGTGTCTGCTTTATATTTTCAAGCTGGTCCGTAATTTCGTCATCATGGACAGTGATATCTTTAGCAGAGCAAAAAGGAATACCAGATACATCTTTTCGAGGAATAGAAAGATGATAATAGACCTTAGTGGGATCAAGTGCATCAATGTGCAGCAAGATCATAGATTCTCCAGTCATCGCATAGCCATGTATTCGGTGACATAGAGCCGCTTGAGAGGTCGATTGTTTTCCTGATAATGACCGAAACACCAGTTATTAGGCTCATAAGCTCTGCCAGTGGATTTTGCAAGTTTGGCAGTAGGAGCGTCGGCAGCAGGGGAGTGGGCAGATCCTTTCCTGCTAGACTCAAGATGGGATCTGGTTTGTGAACGAATCGATCGGAGGCACGACCCAGTATCAAGCTGGCTGGGCTGTGGTGAAGGGATGGCAACAGTGTAATGTATTTCCTCCCACCCTTGTTCTGGAGAACCATTTTCATTCAGGTCTTTGCCTTCTTCCTCCATATCAGTGGCAAGGAGTTTTTGGATTTTATCATTTGTCTTGAAAGATATTTTGGAGATATCCTGCTTGATACTAATGAAATTGTTGTATATATCAACATCATTTACATCAACCTCTAGACTGGAATCTAGATAAATGAGGATAATAAGTAGAGCAAATCTTTCAATAGCATCCTGAGAGAACTTAACAGCCTCTTTTTCAGTAGTTAATGGAACACACTGCTTCAGATCGTTTTGGTAAGCAGCCATATTAGTTATATTTTGAAATAGCTATTGTTGGTCAAATACAGCAACAAGATGGGGAAACATTGCATTGTGATGCTCTTGAAAATCAGCTCATGGTACAAGCTGACGAGGGTACTATCGACTGTGGACTAGAGTAGATCCACCAGTTGAGCACAGGACATCATCCTTATCGCGTACTTCCAAAAGTTAAAAATGAGGGAGTAGCAGTAGTAGAGAAATGGAATAAAAGTCAGTCCTCGTGTGATACTTTCGGCGGCTTCTCTGGCAATTCATTCTTGTTCTTGTTCTTTGGCGAGTTGTTCTTCTTCGATGCGGTCTTCGATGCGGGCTCCGGCTTGTGCAAGTTTTTCTTCATACTTTCGCTTTTGTTCTTTAAGAGCCTTCTCGATAGCCTTGTCTATATCACTTTGTATTTAACTTGACATTGATTCTGATTCATGGGATGGTTGTGCTGTCGATTCATCCATTTGATTTAGTACAACAGCCAGCAATGCCCCATTGGAAAGGGAGAAAGTCATTTGTTCCATCCGTATGACTTATACAAAAACGATGTACATACAAAATGAAAATAGTTATCTACAGAATATGGATAAAGGCTGCCAATTTGCATATTTAAAGTATAATCTTTTAAATTCTACATCAGGTTTTACGGTTTTGTCCCACATGTACGGCCCCAGTGAGAAGACCTTGAGGAAAGCTTTCTCGTAAGCAAAAACGGACCATGTCCTCGGCACGCCTGTCCATCAAACACCAGCAGTCTCTAGAAGCACGGCGTGTGTTCGGGTCAAAGGTAAGACTATTTAGTTGTATTGTTCATGTGATGTAAAATAAAATTCAATTCAATTCAAAGAAGCTGCCCATTCAGCACAAGACAAGGTACCACCCCGAACGAAGAAAAGAAACAAGTAGAAAAAGGAAAAAAAAAAGCGACGTAGTATGTAGATCGCATATGATCTCACAAACGCGTGTTATCACCGCACTACATAGGCCATATCCCACCTAATATATATGCCATATAGAAAGATTCAATGTAAATCGGAGAAATGAAACGGTGTGTGACTTTTCCCTAATAAAAGTTTTTTTTCTTACCGAATAGGACACTATACCAGAATCGCAATAGGCAATCCGAAAAGCTAACGCTATGCCAGCCAGTCCTTACATCAAGTAGACTAGATACTTGAGATATCCTTATCTTCGCGTCTTCAACAATATATCGCCTACGGATAGATATCCCAGAAGGAGAAGATGAGAGAGAAAATAAGAAGAAAAAGTGTGAAAAAGAAAGTAAGGTTGGCAATAGAGAAGATAGAAAAGATATTTCCATGTAGAATAACTACAAGAAGCCAGATTCGGCCAACACTCTGCAAGAATACCCCTCAAGTTAGTCTTCGAGGCCCCATACTTCAGTATTACTAGCTGGAGAAAAAAAAAACGAAAAGAAGAAAGAGAACCCGGAAAGCAACAGAATGTAAGAGACAAATGAAAGACGCTTCATGGAGGTAATGATGCGTAAGGGTAAAACAAAAACAAAAGACATTAAGGTATAAGGCATTGGTATAAACGGAGCTATGCTCCTTCCATCTACTTTTCCCACTCCAGTCGAAAAGCGGATGGGTAGTGATAGATGGTGTAGTCACAAGTCCGTATCGTATGAAGGAATAGGGAAAGGGGACATATATACAGAAGTCGAATCAAAGGACCGGGTAGAAGAGAATAGAAGAAGGATACAGCGAAAGAACGGTATGAGACGATGTAATGTACGAAACAATCAAAGCGAGTGTAGATGAGATAGACAGTGCCCATCCATGATGCAAGATTGTTACGAGCAAACAAACAACGCGAGGTACAAAACGACAAAGCCAAAAATATGCCGATGTGAACAAATTCACGTTCGTGGAAGCACATACCTAACAATCTTCTCATCCTCACGCTCACGCGGCTCGACCTGAAGGCTCTTGTCATACATTTCATGGACATCTCCGGCGGCTTGCATGTTGCTGAGGATGTAGTCCTGAAGCTCTTGGACAGAGTGGTAGTTGTATCCGACATTCTGGTACTGTTGGATGTCACGAATAACTTCGGCTGTCTTAGCCCGCTTAGCGAAGTTGATCAAGTTTTGTTTCTTAATAATTGAGGGGATACCATCCTCAATGAACGTGAGATCCGTGAGGTAGACACCTAGATAAAAAGCAAATATTAGTCTCGGGGAACATTTTGGACATATATGACTATATAAACACCATGTAAGATGGCACATAGCAGGACGGAGATCAAATACCAAAGAAGGGAATGCAAGGCGGATTTGCGGCGTGAAGCGCTTCACGATACTCGCCGAAGTTCCTCGAGCTGGCCATGAGGGTACGCATCGTTTCAAGCATATTGGAAGTACGTTGTGGCACCTGGTCCCAAGTACGCTTCAAGCGAGATATAGGAGCAGTTCCTAGGGCCGATATGATAGATGTTAGGGTTGAGAAGTTGTTCATGCCTCGGCATTTCTAGATTTTCACCAAAGGGGTAGTTGGTTTAATTGTTAGCAGTTGATATCTCCACGAATAAAAGATATAAATGGGCGTAAACTCACGTCTGCCACTGAAACAAAGTGCTTGATAACAACGACACGCTTGCGAACGTCCATCTGAGCAAGAATCATCTCAGCTACCCAGTTGGTCATTTGGTTAGAATGCAAGATCAGAGCCTTGACATTTGGTGCTGGCTCCGGTTCGCCTTCACCGACCTTCTTTTGCCAGGTCTTGTTCAGGCATTCTGTCGCCTTGATCTTGCCGTACAGACGTGATTCAATGACAGTCAGTTGGCGGGCAAATTCGGTTGCGTCAATATCTAAGAACTTCAGCTTCTTCATGTTCTTCGGCATGATCGGCGCTGGTGCATTGCCGCCCAGGTTTTGCACCATACGACGAGCACCGGCCTCTTTGCCGCTCATGCGCTGATCGAGGACGGCCATCAATGGCGCGGAACCCGGGGCCTCGGCCGATTTGACAGTGTCACGGGCAAAGTTATAAACATCACGCATCAGTTGCTTGGACTCTTCGTTGTAATCCTCCATCCAGAAACTCTCAAACCAACTCTTGAGGATGTTGACAACACGCACACGGACAATGGTTTGTTTTCTGATTCGCCACTCATCGTATACGTTGTGACTCAAGCCTTCGGGTGGTTGGATGCTAAAGCGCTTGACAAGCATCTCGAAAAGCTCGCGAGCTGTGGTAAACGATCGGTAAGTGAGCAAGAAAGTGTTGTTGAAGCTAGACTCCAACTTGTCGTGCCGAGTAAGTTGTTCAACTAGTGCCTCCAGAGTTCCACCCTTGACAGTGTGCGGCGTGGTTTTAGTCTCCCACGAAATCTCATGCTCCAGGTCTAGAAGTAGATGGGGCGGTGTCTGAGCCTCAGGTGCTTGTGGTGAGGGGTCTTCACCGAAAATCTTCTTGATCTTAGACCTATCGCCCTTTCTGAAGTTGCCAACCGAGTCACCTTCGGTGAATGACTGTGTTGAGAGCATGGATGGCCGTGATGGTATAGTCGACCGCGATTCTTGTCTCTGATGAAGGCGGTTATCGTACATGTTGTTGGGGTCTCCACGGCGCATTGTCTCTCTTGCAGATATTGACTCTTTGCGCTGGCCCATATTCTGCTGTGACGCTAATTGTTGTTGCTGAAGTTGTTGTTGTTGAAATTGTTTCTGCTGCTGTTGCTGTTGCTGTTGGACGAACGAGACAAGGCCTTGGAGGTTGAATGTCAAATGGGTAGAGTTCGTTTCCAAAACATTGGCACATTGACGAACATATTCGAGTCTGTTCTCAAGAGCCTCTCCGCGAACCTCTGCCCATTCGTCAGCTAGAGGGCCGCTAACAGACTGGCAGCCGAGTATGACATCAGCGATGTTATCATATATGCTCTGTTTACTAGCAAAGAATTCAGACACAGATGGCTGTTGAACAGAGTTGCCAAAGTCTGATAAGTCGATATTTTCAATCAAGGAAATCCACGCTTTGAAAGAATCGAGGACTCTACCACCAGCTGCGCAAACATTGTTTCCAATTAACTCGTGACGGATAGGTGACACAATCTTGTCGTTAATCACCAATGTCTTGTCTAGCTCACGCAGACTGGATATTAGAAGCCTCTTCATGTCGTCTGCACGCTCTAGTAGCTTCTCGTCGAGATTTATAGACGGCTCAGATGGGTTCTCATCATCATCGTAGAAGTTGGCCGCAATTTGATCGCGAGGGCCGATGCCATTGTTCTGCCAGCTGCCTCCAGTGATGCTTCCGATGACAAAGCCGGGAAACAGACGTGGAATCTCTTCTCCGCGCTGTTGTCTAGCAACTTCAACGTAGTTAAAGACACCCTGGAATACACCATCGGCTTCGATGAGACACTTCTGAACGGACTCGGAATTTGGCCAATCGGCCGCAGCAATGTGTGATGAGATCACAAGCTTGGAAAACTTGGACATCATGTCGCGGAAATGCGGATACAAGGCCTTGTTCTGCGATATTATAGACGGTTGACCAGAGTGGTTGTCAGTAGTTCCAGAACCGGCAGCGAGCAGTAGCCGCAGATGATCCGATATATCCTCGGCCCGTGCGACATACTGGGCGCGATCGTTGCTTGTGACAGCCTCCCGATACCGGTCGATTGCTCGCTTCATGTTCTGGACTAGCCGTGTCCATGTCAACGGGGGTGTCGTGCCGTCGTCAAAGAAGGATCTGGAGATATTGGCAGTTGTCGGTAGATTGTAGGCGGTAGTTGTGAAGGAGGTGGCAGATGCGATCATAGGCGGTTGCACACCGCCCTGTGGAGGGCCAGAGAAGGTATCGGTTCGATTCCGAGTCTGCGGGATGATGCCATTGATGGAGTCCATTGATACAGACGGAGAGAGTTCGTTGCTAAATGAGCGCTGGTTGCGAACCTATAGCATATAGGGCCATGGTTAGATGATCCTTCATGTTGTTGTGGTTACGAGCAAGCTCGTTGTATACGTAGAGACTTTGACTTACGAGAGTAGATCTATTGGTCGCCATGTGTGTGTCAGTGTCAATTTCAGACGTCGAAGTGACTGAGTCTTCGTCCTCGTCACGGGTAAGCCCGCCCTGGGCCATCATCTCTGGGGGGGAGACGTGTCCGGTCAGGCATGGTGATGTTCATACGGTCCATCGGGCCAGTCTCATTGGTGGACACAGGCGACTCCAAGGGGAGCTCGGTGCTGCGATCGCCGGTCATCATATTGTAGTAGAATAAGCGGCCATCGGCAGTTGCTTGTGGAATCCAGAAGTCAGCCCGGGACTTATCGCCGTTTGGCGCGCCGTCGATTGAAAGTCCACTGTCGCCATTTTGGTCGTCTTCTTCCTGCTCGTACTGCTCGTCGTAGACGGGATTCTCCTCCTCCTCTTCTTCTTCCTCTGCAACTTCACTCGTTATTGTCTGAAGCGTGTCGGGGATCTCATCGGGGCTTTCGATGATTTGGCAGTAGTTGCTGGGGAACCAGCCTCGCACGCCGTTAATGACACCATCCCACCACCCACTCTCAAGCTGTGTAATGACTTGGATAACATCGCCTTCATGGAAACTCAGGCTCGTCCGATCGTCGGCTTCGTAGTTGTAAAGCGCTCGTACAAACATTGTGCCAGGCGGCGCGGCGCCAAAGCTGCTCATGTGATTATAGGTGGATATGATATATTGTTGTTATTGTTGTTTTTGTTAGTGGGAAGAGGGGGTGATCAAGGGAGACAGACGGCCGAGAAAAATAGAATGGTATGGTAAGTAGGTATAGGCTGTAGTGGTTGTAATAGAGTATTGTATACTGGTTGAGATAGAAATCACAGCAAGAAATATCGTAACAAGGCCTGCAAACACAATTATCAAGCTGCGAATTGTCGATGAACGGAAAAAGAGCACAACTACTTCAAAAGAAGCAGATACCAAAATGCACCATTTCCACGTCCCAGCATGGCTTTTGGCGACTCGTCAATCCGACTAACCTGCCGTGGCGAAAGAGAGGCAAGCTTAATCAAGCTAGTTATCAAGCCAATTATGACAATCGATACACTGCAACAAATCGACGCTAGTGGTGCCATCGTGATCTGATAGGCTGGTTCGGTCTCCAAACTGGTGTAAATTAGTGGGTAATGCGCAGAATGCTAGCGTTGGCTTAGTACTATTTAGGACCATTATGGGGGCTATTCTCAGGCCCATTACGGGGAGGGATTTAGGGGGGGAAATTGTCCATTCGGCCACTGGTTCAATGCAGGTCCCAATTATTAGAATATATTAGGAAAAACACCATACTAATTAGTACCTTGGGTATCCCCAAAGACAAAGGTTGGTCATATTTTCGGATACCCGATCTAATATCGCAATGATGCACAAGTTTACGGTTTTATCGTCATCGCAATACATACGCGCAAATGAGCAAACGAGAGGTTTTTGATTTAGTATATAGATTCAAGTTGAAGATGATTTAGTCTACCGTTAACCCTATGTAGCGTCCAACCCTTATGTCTTGAACTTATCATTTACAGATAACAGTTGACCTTTTCAATACAACGGAATAAAAGATAATGTCATAACTTCCAAACATTACTTATATTTCGAACGAAGCCTGAACTTTTATATATACATATTGAATGACTTAGGAAACCCTTATTTACCACTACTTCTTTAAATATGTAGAACGAAAACTGACAAATAATCTCTTCTCTACAACTTAAGTCCATAATGCCAACTTGCCACATTATGTTATAGAAAGGACATATGTACACCCGAGTGCCACTCTGCAACTAGTTATAACTTGGAGTATGTATATTCTATGTGAACAAATATAGTTTGCATCCGAGCTAAGTTATCTCCGTCTTTGATATGCTGTCAATATCTAAAGTGTGTCTATCAATGGATAATCGACGGCTGTTTGCTGTAACTTTTACAATCCCATAGTAGACAAAATACATACAATTGCATATCAAAGGAATCTAGTGATGATTCTCACATATTTGTATATAACTATCCAGACGATTTATACAAAATCTCAACACTTATAGTCAATTTGTTGATGGCCACGATGGCAATAGTCGGTGAAAAGATAATTATACGGAAAAGACACTTTGAATACTGATAGTTAATTTCGAAGTGGCAGTCACAATCAATTGTAGCTCCGTCTAATATTTCCGCCGAGATGATAAAAAAAATACGTCTAACCAAAAGAGAAATGGATTGGAAAACAGATAGGCTAAAAGTGCTATATGGCCGAACTGCCGAGTGCGTAGTATGGTTATAGTTGTCGAGTGTAGGTACATGTAGGTATGTAGTAGTGGAATTGGGGCGATAGGGTCACAGTTACAAGCCAGTTCTCAAGTGTGTATGTACAACTACATACATGTACGCACTAAGATCTACGACTTATGATCTGAATCGGTAGTATCTAGTACTTAGGATACACAAATGTGTATACAACTGTTGGTGTATGGGCATACATACATACCTATATGCTGCATGTGCTAAATATGCACGCTCAGTCATGGCGCTGGTAACATCTGCACCCTGTTGAATAATTCTTCTAGCTATATATCGCTCCTGGGTAGTGCCCCGGTTTCCCCGTCGGGATGGGTGGCTGGGTAAATCATGTATAATATGTACATAACAATGTACAGATATGAATGCAAGCTTTCAGACTGGTCCAGCCCTTATAGCCACTAGTTCGGCATCAGCTGTTGATGACGGTGTTAGAATAAAGAAAACGTCACAAGTTGGTGTTTCTTTTTCGTCTCTCTCCTTTCTAGACAGGATAGCCAGCTTGTATCAACCCTGATGAATGGGTTTACCCGATTGTAGACAAGCGGCCAAAGGAAAAGAATCAGAAACAGGACAAGTAGTGTTTTCTGCTGGCCTGGGATCTACAACGTCTACATATTCATTTGTGAAATATTCCCAGTAATAAACATGTGGACTTACAACTCCAAAAGTTTTGATAACGAACGATAAGCCCCGCGGTACGTTAAATGTCTCCGTTCTAGACGTATAGTACAAAGAGGGGCAATTTTTGAGAAGCAAAAAAAGGAATTGGGAATTGGGGTGCGCGGTCAGGAAACCAAGCTCGGCTAGGTAGCATGGACCTAGGAGAACTTTGTCACCGCTCATTTCCCTAGTTTGCTGAACGCTATATGTACATTGGGGCTTGTTGTTGTAGGAATGGCAGATTGACCATGTCTCTACCCCTGACAGTTTGGCGCATCTAGCTCCGCTATATGAATTGCGTATGCATGTAAGGAAGCAATTGTAGGTATGTATCTGTATATACAAATATATAGTACATATGTATATATATATACATACACATACTAGTTGTATGTATCTGTACATATATTGCAAGTACTCATGAGTTCATGTTCATGAAACACTGGATCACATCGCATGCAGATATATAACTACAATTCTACATATTAGTTATACTAATATACCAAGCTAACATATGTGTACATGTACTTACTTGCTCTTCTCTAGTAGGCAGCTGGCATTGCATTGTCACTGCTACCACTGCATTTGGCGGAAACAACCCTTTGTTCTTTACTTACCATTGCATCTTCGCTTGCGGCGGAAGCGTGCAGCGATCCTATGCCTAGTTATATGTATATTCTATGTGACGTTGTGGCGAAAATACGTGTTAGGCTAATAGCTGATCTCAAGCTTCTTAGGTCAGTTAGGAGGTCTATTGCGCGACGCGTAGGGTTCTGATTGTCAACTTACAGACATGTAAATACATAATTGTACACAGATATTCAACTTTAATGTGTCTGGATGTGCTGTACCATGTATAAGTAACCTACTATATTACATACTGCAACTGAGTGGTCCAAATAACGGGATCTACACTGGGCGCCATTCGTATTATTCCCGCCCACGCATCAAAAACGGAAATAAAACAATCAATAATTAGAATAAAATGAAATGAGACCAGGCTAGTTAGATGCCTCGATGTAGATAAGATGTCCCAGGGGCTGGCTATACAGCTTACAGCTGGATCGAAAGAGTGCCTGTGCTGTTATGCTTTTGTAATGCATACTATGGTGCTATAGGTGCTCATTGGTATGTAACAACAGTAGTAGTGGTAGTACTTTACATTTATACACAGCTATACTATAGTACATATGTATGCATATGTAGGTGATGACCCCCATGACCCCTGGGCCGCTTCGAAATTAACAGGCCGAGACAAGTCAGGTGGGAAGGCCAAGGGTGGCGCACTTAGTGATTTAGTGGCAGAAGATGAATACGAATGAGTAGAACTACGATCTTTTTGCAACATTCTACATATAACACAAAATAAAAAAAATTTAAAAAAAAAAAAATGCCCCCCAAAAAATAGAATCAGAAGTATGTACATGTATATCGTGTGATAGGTAGTGCTCGTTAATGCCTGCTACTTTTTCTCCTCTACATACTTTGATTCTTTTGGCGAGAACGCGTTCAGGGGTGAAAGGTCGAACACGCGACAAGGATACAAGTCTTCTCGATACCGTTTGAAAAGACTGGCTCTGTACTATATGTATGTACTTTTGTTGCGCACAAGGGCAGTGTAGTCTTTAGTCTTTTTGTTCTGCTCACATGAACGGTACTATTATAATGATGTACAATATATCAAGTTACCTCAATGCTTACATGAGCTCCTACGATTGGACTGGTCCAAATCATACCACTGGTTGAGATGGCTGACTGACTATATTCCATGTACATATTTACACATATCAGATACAGGTTGGTTCTGTAATACCTGGAGATGGTGACTATGTATATGTCTCTGTCTATTACTTGTATATGTACATACTGTATCTGTAGATTCTGGTTTAATGGAAGCTTCTCTACATACAAATCTCTAGACGCTGACTGGGACCAAAGGAATACTAGCAAGAAAGAGAAAGAAAGATATGACTTAGAGGGATTATAGCCCTGGCATGTCTCGTGGCGACAACAAATTAGGAAAGGGTCTCTCTCGTTCTTCGGGTCTCTTTACCTGATTCTTACATGTAATAAATTAACAATAAATGCCTAAACGTAGGGGAACGGAACTTGCTAGACTGACTGACTCTGTTGTCGTGGTAGTGGTGGGGAGGATAGAACAGAAGAGGAATGTCATTCTGCCCCTCCATCGGCGATCTGATTGCGGATGTCAAGATACAGATACGTATATGTATACACGACTACTGCCAACAACGATGCTACTTGTAAAGGCGGTGATACCATAGTCATGCGGTGAAGTAGCTCAGGAGATTCTGCGGTATATTACACAACTATGTATGCACATGTACATCCATAGTTTACACATATATACTGTGTATGTTGTTGTACTATAGATTACATAGCTTTAGTTGAACGCAATAGTGGTCATGCTACTTACCTCGAGCTTTTTAACCAATTGACGATGCAACATCTCTTCAATATGTAAAATATGATAAAAGATTGACGCGCATATCTGTAGTCATGCATATCATGCTCCTTGACAGCGTCTGTCTTCATTCAATATTCAATGATGGTTGTCGAAGATTGTAGTAGTAGGCTCGATTATTCAAGCTAGCAGTACATATATATGTAAGTCTGTACATACATACACATACACAGTAGGTACCTGAGAGGCTACCTCGTCGGTCAATGGAATCTGACTGTAGACCTCAACGCCAGCAAAGATATGTATATTCAAGATCTTCAGCACATAACTTGTCATGGAAGCCATTTTAACATGGATTTTCAGCTTACATTATTAGGTAGAACATGTATAAGCAGCGAGATTGCCTATCTTAGTAGAGTTATCTTGGCTCTTTTTTTCTTCTTTTTTTTTTTTTAGTTTAGCTAGGTGTACCCCATTTCCTCGGAGACAATTGTTGTTGCACCACCATATTCTTAAACTTCGAAACGTAATTTAGAAAATAGTGGGGGATTTCCCCTGAAAAAAAAAGTCAAATATATACATATATGTACGCATATAATGTCTGATATTCAAGATTGAAGAATAGTTGGAAAGATCTGTTGTAGGCATGGCTCAGGTATTTTTCTATTTACAATGCCAATGTACATAGATGTATTAATGCATGAAGCATGTTAATAGAATATAGCAATTGGATTTGTAGAATGCTTGACTTCCCTCTAAGGTTGATCAGCCAGTGAGTAGTAGAGTAGTTAGTGGGAGAGATACATATACATACCATATGTATGTATAGATGCGGTCTACAGTGCTGCAACTTGGTTTGTCTAGGTGGGATGTGTTCCATAGGTCATAGATAATAAGATAGAGGGGCATTCGTCGCGTCTTAGAAATGTGATCAGGGCTCCCCGATTATGGCAATCGAGACGAAATTAGAAGCGCGTTGGCTGACCCCATCTAGAAACCAGTAACAGGCTTGGTACTCCGGTGTGAATCCTGGTGCATGGATGTAATATGTATACAAATATGTATAGCACGTACAACTTTACTAGGGTCAAGAGGATACTATACCAATAGTGCACATAGTAGAAGCCTCTTTTTTTTTTTTTGCCTTTTTGCCTTTTTGTCGCACGGGCACTGGTGTAGAACGGGCTTGCTTGGGTGTGTAGATTGGTGGGGATTTAGGATAGGAAGACAAGAAGAGGGTGTGTAAGTTTGACTGTATGAGGGACTCTGTATTGTATGTACATAGAGGTTATACTAATAGTGAATTGGGGAAGGCTAAGGGATTGGGCGGATGTGCATCTTTGTATGTATGTATGGTGGGCTTTTCAGTCACCTGGCTGTGACCTGCACCTGGGTCTTGATTGTATCTGGCTTAGTTTGTGTTTATCTACATACAGATATGTACTAAGTTGTAGCTAACAAACTGGCCGACCAACCAGCTGTGGTAAATGGCTTCTTTGTTGCTTCCGAGTGTTGCCCTTTGTCTTCTTTTGTCCTGCTCAAAGTAGTTAGCAGCAGAAGGGGAAGGGATAGAGATGCTGTTAGTCGCCGATAACAAGATACATCGTTATATCTCGATGTACAGCTACGTACGTCTGAGCATCGATCGATGTACAGCTACGTACGTCTGAGCATCGATCGATGTACAGCTACGTACGTCTGAGCATCGATCGATGTACAGCTACGTACGTCTGAGCATCG
>RHDR01000442.1:0-26646 GCA_009806295.1 Davidsoniella neocaledoniae
CCGAAGAAAGTATAGAGCTGAATGAACTTTTGTTCATGAATGCTCTCGAAATTGGTCCAAGATTTCAAGAGACGTGGATATAGTCGATTATGAACCGAAGTAGGCCCACCAGTTGTATGGTATTCTTTATTTGGCTCCAGTCTCAACACTTGGTAGTTGAATGAAAAACAGTTGTACAGATGTGTTGTGAGGTCAGAATTCACAGTCAACTTTTGAGTAGCTTCTCTGGCACGTTGTTCTTTCTCGGTGCGTGCTTCGGCTACTTTGATGCGTTCTTCAGCTTGTGCGAGTTTCTTGGCGGTTTCCTCGTCGCGCTGTCGTTGTTCCTCATCTCGCTGCCGCTGTTCCTCATCGCGCCGCCTTTGATTTTCTTCATACATTTGCTTTTGTCTTTGGAGAGCTTCCTCAATAGCCCTGTCTGTATTACTTTGGCTTGGCATTGCTTCGGACTCATGGGGCGATTGTGCTTCTGCTTCATCAATTTCATTACCCATGATTGGCAAATCGATTTGTGAGTAGAGAAAAGAAAGAATAGATGATATGTAGTTACATAGAAGTAATATGGAATGATAGATAGAGAAATTAAGAGCAAGTAACCAGAAGTGAAAGGTACGGTTGGTTGGTTGTTGTTGTTGTCATTGTCCTAAGGCGACAAGTTTAGGCAGCCATGGTGTTTGCTAGGTTGGGTTTGAGAGATACCTTTGTGGTCATGTGACAATTGCCATAGGACTTTCTGCAACCCTTGGAAGACACTGGACCAGCTACTGGCCGCCCGATCACATCACGGAGATTTTGTGGACTACCACCTTCGCCTACACCATGCAAAATTTACAGATTCATGTTCTTATAGGAAAAAGAAGGACCCACTACACTTCTTCTTCTGCTGGAAGGGCAAACGTCTGTCAAAGGTTTTCTCACCAAGACCGTTTCACATGACCATAGACAAACTTCTTTGTAGACATATGCCCCTAACCCTTAGGAGGATAATATCTTTGATCCTTTGCATTGCTCGTTTCTATTTTCTGTTTTTCTTTTGTAATTTTCTGGACCTCTATTAGGAGGGTTCTTCAAGGGCTCGACGTCTAACGATCCACTAGGGTCGATCCACGTGATCCATATAAAGACGTAGAATGATAAATAAATAAATATCTTCTCGTTTCCAAATACCACTCGTTATGCCCTTAAAAATCTTTATCAAATAGACTGATTACACCCTTATGACTAGATCCTTCAGTTTAGTTATCCCGAGGTTACAGTGCAGCAATCCATCGCCAAAGAATTCAACTAGTAGTGAATACTACTACGACTTTTGCAATAGCCACGATGAGCTCGTCTATTTGTCCACCATGTGATGAGAAAAAAGGAAAAAAACCGAATCACGACAAGGTAGCTAGAACGGTAAGCGATTTAGCCGCCCAAGCTAGTGGATAGCAGCATTAATATCTGTAGTTGAGATATTGGTGGTATACTTTTGCACCTGTTTTTCTTTTCTTTTTCCTTCTCTTGATCCTAACTTGTGATGTTGCGTCGCTTATCGGATTGTTTATACGCCTGATTTCTGTTACAGTTACTTTTGCAAAGGAAGCAAGATTGCTATCTTCTTTCTTCAACTCAACGTTAGGGGGAAACATTGAGGGATACTCAGAAAGCCCTGGTATGGGGTCCATGTGAAGGGTCACTCATATAGGCTGGGTAGATTAGAATGGGGTTGATGAAGAAATATCGACGGACTATCGGATTTTCAGCATGACTTGTGATTCATTCGTTATCCTTTGTCATACACATACATATACTTGTAGTTCCATTGGGCACATCATAGTTTATAGTCATAGCATTGACGGAGAGTTCGTTCTGAACTGTCATTTTTCTCTTTAGACTGCATATCTAATCTATAGTCTTGAAGCGTCAGGAAGAAACGACCAAGCTGACTTATTATGTCTGTTCAAGCAAGTACCGAAACAGCCACAATCACTGCGATGATATGTTATGATAGCACAACAGATAAGGTGTGAGATAAATACATATGTATGTACATTGGACATGTGAGCCTGTAGTGGAAGTCTCGTAGTGTTGGCAGTACTATATCAAGTATTCTATCACGCCTTCGGCCATACCACAAGCCACTTGAGCGGCCAACTTGAACGACCGCCTGCATAATAAGCCAGGCATATCAAGAGTGAAGTAAAAGAAACAAAGGAGAAAACGGCATAGATATTAGTATGTTGTCAGTATGACAAAGAGTCACTTTTCGCAAAATAAAAAAACATGTATGTAAAGAATGACACTGTATAAATGCTAAATGCTACCGTTATATCGAGTGTTGTTGACGCAATCACATCTTCATAAAGGATTAAATATTCATTGGTCCATCACCAGAGGTAAGATGACTGGTTATGCTAGTTCACGGAGATATTACCAAAGCTGCTAATGGGCACGAACAGAAAATATATGTGAACGGCGAGGCGCGGCGGAGAAGTTCCCGTGCCGCGTCTAGATATATCTGTACATTCTGCAAGGACCAGATGAGCTATAATAGCTAGCTACGTATGTATATACATAGGTCTCGATAAGTAAATACTCAAGGGAATAGTTCGATAACCGAGAGGTAGTCTATCATAAATGTAATGAAATCATACATACGTACGGGATAAAGTGTATTTGTATAGAATGAGTCTACTTCCATTAGAAGACCCGAGAATACGACAAGAAATGTTGGCTATTATGAAGAAGTTAGTATGTATCTTTCGTTCATGATGTGCAAAGGTCATTATACAGAGTCGTACGTCTATGTATGCATGTGATAGCGAATTATAGTTATACGTATAAGTTAATTTGTCTATATGTGAAGGCTTTCAAGGCTTACACAGTGAGGTGCTACCTACAACTTTACAGTTAGCGTTCTTTTCTCGGTAACATTAAAGAAAAGCGACTACATATAAGTATTCAAGAATGAAGTTGATAGTATTTCTCCTCTCGTGGGGCTTCTCGGAAAGATAGGCTAGGGGATGCTGAACCGGGCGTTTACACAATGGAACACTGCCTTTCTGTTTCTTTTAATTGCCTTACTCTCTACCTTGCTATCTCATCCAAGTATGCATATACAATACAATGTATAATTTACCAAATAGTAAGGCGTATAACCGGGCGGAGAAAGGAGATAAACAATGATTAAGAAATATAATTTGTCAAGATTAAGTACTTGGAGCCGAGGCGCTGTACATATGAATATGTAACTATTGACTTAAGATGGTGATGCGGGTCAAAGTATCAAAATAGGAAGTAAATCATGAAAGTCTGATAGAAGATAATTCTCGTTTATTGACACTACATATGTACTTATGAACTAATCCAACAAAGCGGCCAGTACTTCTCACTAGTAAGCTAATAACACAATGTTTTGTCTATCGAGAAACAAGACTTGACAACATATTGTTAATAGAAAAAAAATTAACCTAGCAACCCTAACAAGAATATAGACACATCTGATATTGGCATTTGTGCATGACCGCATATCGATATGCAGCCGCTATATGCAACCGCTCAAAGAAAAAAGGCCCCTCTGCAATAGCCTTTCGCACTAGTACTACAGTAATTTACTCAGCTACATGTCTTTTTAGTAAGCTGATAGGATACGAGAAACGGCGAACAGGCATTGGAGAAGAACGACGCCGGACAAAGATGTGAACAGGAGATCACTTGGGTGGCATTATATGGGATATACAGATATGCATGACAAACAACCAAAGAAAATGCCTTTTATCCCCGGTTGCATGGCAAGTGGCCGATGACCTTTTGCTATCCTCCAAGTTCAGTCTTTTTCTGGGCTTCTTCATGTGCTAGTACAACCAGTATGTAGTATTGTCGTACGCGCAAATCACATTATTCCAGTTTATCTATCTACTAGGTTAGAAAAATAAACAATATAAACAGGTAAAAGCCACCGGAGCCCACGGAATAGTGTTGTATCTTCATATTCTAATTTTCTAATTGTATTATAGGGCCATTAATAATTCCGAAGACAGGCTAGTTAGCTTGTAGTTGTAGTTGTAGGTTACAACCACAAGTTCCGGGATGGAATAAGCTAGCTAATATCAGTCACGGCCGGCTAGAGAGGCCATTAATTTCTATTCATCTGCTCAGCAGGCAAAACCTTGGCCGACTTGTTCTCTCCATCTCTATCACATCACAAGAAGCAATATTACGTGCCTTGAGATTTATTACGGGCTTTTTATGTGCCCAACACTTATAATTGGCTAGATTTTCACTGTCAATAATTTAGGCGCAGAACACAAAAAGGTGGGGCTTTTTTGCTTAGAGGCCAATAATAGGCTAGAGCTAGACGCCCACTGAAAGACAACGTCTCCACATTGGGTAGCTGCTACTTCTGTCGAGTGCGAGATAGTATGGTAGCATGAAGTATCGAGTACTACCAGCGAACTTTGATGTGCTCAATTAATGAAGGCCTAGTAGCTGAATTTTATTTCTGTCCGGCATTTTGGAGCTAAGCGCCGACGACCCTGGAAAGTGCATAACCAGATTGGCTTGCTATTGGCTGCAGTCTGTGAAGCCAAAGCAAAAGAGAAGAGAGAGAAAGACAAATCTTTTGCTGTGATAGTGGCTTATCGGTTATTGTCCCCAAGATTGCGACGCTGTAAGCAGAAGGAGAAGGAAATATAGAGAGAAATTGAGAGAGCGAGATTCTAACCCCAACGAACGCTGATATAGAGCACGGACTGTGGATGTTTTCTTCTTTTAGAATAGGTTCTCAGAGACCAGCTGATCGACGGCGCTTGGGTGTTATTGTTTGCTTTGTTTCTTCGGCTCTTGCTTGCCAAATTGTTCTCGCGCCTTGTATCTATTTGCTATCGATATAGCTACAGAATGTATGTATGATCGAACAGAGAAGGAAAACAGCAGGCGATAAGGGAATTGTTCGATAACCGAGAGGTAGTTGTACTATTTGCACAAACCAGACTTTTGTATATCGTGTATAGGTGCACAGCATTTTTCTTGCATCGTTAACACATCATCAGCTTCTTTGTCCATCTTGGCGATTCTGATAGTGTGCAGATAATCCGAACATGATCCTCCCAATAGCAAGATTCAAGAAAAAATTACTTTGATCTATAGTATAGACATCTCATGCCTAGAAATAGGCTATAGATAATGGAATATACAGAAGCAATCACAACAAGAACGACTACCTAGAAATAAAGTACCTTCTTCTATTTCAGTTGTTCCTAGCAATAGTATAGGCCATGGCGATGGGCCGGTTGGATGCAGGAGAAGGATTGCCTGTCTGTCCATTCGTGCAGCCAACAATCCACTCACAAAGCCGTACTATGTTCTTTTTGTTCTCTCTCACTCTCTAGGCTCTGTTCCTGTTGTGATATTGAATAATAGAAGTGTTACATAGAGAGAGGGGGGGGGCAGAAAGAACAGGCAGATGTTGCTATTCTTGTTCATGATCAAGCGAGGTACGTACTTTTTTGAAGTGCTTACTGCTAAAGTACCTGCTGCTGATTTTTTATCTTGCACAACTTCTATTTGAGGCGGATATATTAAGAGCTCTCCATCCGCCTCTCTGGATGGCCTTTTTTCCTTCTCTTCTTCTTTTCTTACTCAAGCAATTCAATACTTCCAAGGCCTTTATTCAGGTTTTTGTTTCTTGTTTCCTTTTCCCCCATTTTTGTTTTTCATCATCATCATTCAGGGCCGGTCTCTGTTCTAATTAATTTTCTCATTACCCTCATCTTTTTGTTACATCACTTTCCATACTCACCCTAACCCTTATCTCTCGTGATAGTTTGACTGGCTTCAACTTTCACATCTCTCCCCCTCACAATAAACAAGGAAACTTTAATCTGACAGCGGCTCTTGCATTTGCTCAAGTCCCCCTCTGGTTCTTTCTGTCTTGGTATTCTGGTAATTCCAATCAAAGAGCTAATTTCTTCAATCTTTACAATTCAGAATCTTCAAGTTTTCGCTGGTCGTCTGCTTGTTGTTCACCCTAATTTTGTCCTTTGATTTTTTTCACGATCTTTTCTAACTTACGCTCTCCATCGCTTTATTGCGCTAATATTTTTGCATACACTATTCTCTTAATATCCACCAGTTCAAAATGTCTTCTATCCAGCTTTCTTTCTCCATCCGCGTGTCTTCAGGCGTCAAGTCTGTGCACCTTGCTGGTTCTTGGGATAACTACTCCGGCCAGCTTCCTCTGGCTCGCTCTTCCTCTTCCAAGTCATGGAAGGGCACGTTCAACTTCAAGAACTCGACTCTCCAGCACGGCGAGCGCTACTGGTACTACTACATCATCGATGGCTACCACTACTCTCACAACCCCGGTGTCGACAGCACTGTTGAGCCTACCACTGGTCGCGCTCTGAACATTCTCGATGTTCCCAAGTCCGGTTCCTCCAGCTCCTCGTCTGGCCGCAGTTCCAAGTCTTCTTCCAAGTCCTCCTCTAAGTCCTCTTCCAAGTCTTCATCTTCCTCGCGCTCCGACCGTGGCCGCTCGTCCCGTGGCCACCGCTCTCACACTCCCTCTCCCGATCGCGGTGTGCCCAAGGGCCGTCCTCTGTCGTCGAGCAAGATCCGTGCGCCCAAGCCTCTGGCTCCCTATGCCACCAAGAACATCCTCGACTACTCTTCGGTCGATGGTGTCACTTCCCACATGGAGGCGTACGAGTACGACTCTGAGTGCGAGGAGATTTACGAGGCCGATGTTGCCTACGATAGCCCTGCCTCCAGCGGTCTTTCCTACCGCTCCGACTCTTCTTCCCCCTCGTCGTCCGTGTCCGGCTACTCTACCCCTGGCTCCGAGGTCTCGTCCTGCTCTTGTGAGCGCTACGGTATCACCCGCTCTGGTGACCGTGTCAAGCTTGACTGCCAGGGTGCTCGCTGCGGCGGCTCTGACTACGACTCGTGCTCTGATTCCGAGGATGAGTACGAGGGTGAGGAGACCGAGTTCGAGCACTCCCGCCGCCACGGTATGGTTATCCACGCCTAAGTGGACTCTTAGTCTGATTTGTCTGCTTAATGTCTTTTTCTACTTCTCAAGCCCCTTTTTATCTTCTTCTGGATATTCCTCTTTCTTCCAATTATCTTTAACGACCCGTATACGAACATGAACATGATGCAAAGAAAAAACCCTCTTGTCACTGCAAAAAAACCACCTTAAAGCCTGTTGCGTCTGTTGGAGACTGAAAAAAGATCTCCCTCTTTAGCCAACAGAGGAAGACCGTTCCTTGCGCCGCTTCTCTTTCCATAGCCTAGCCAAGTTTTCTCGCTCTATGGCATGAATCGTGTGTTTGCTTGAATCGGCCTTCTCCTCTCTGAATTCTCCATGGAACTGCTCGTTAGATTCCCTCTGGAAACTTCCGGAGCTCTTCCCTCGCTTCCGTACGCCTCGAAGTCCACGGCAGCTTCCCCTCGGCAGTTCTTTTTGCGTCCTACTTCCTCTCCGCCATGGAAAAAGCCTCGCCTCAAGACGACTTGCCGCTATCTTCTTGCCTATCTGATTTTCTATATAAGATACGATTCAAGTTGTCCCATGGTTTCTCTTTAAAGAACTGCCACTTCTCTTCGTGCCCCTTTCCTTTTTCCTTCTCTTCCTCTTGTGCTGATTGACAAATTTTGTATGCCTTTCGGTATATATAATTGACACATCGGAAGATGATTCTCCGTCCATAGTTGGTGGAGAGGCAAACCGTCAAATTTTCTGGCCTTGGGAACTGTCTCTATGACTATGTCGAGTCTCTTCCCGTCTAATCTCTCTCGTTTGCCTGCTTATCAGAGAATGAGTCGAGACACGCTATCACATTGTCAACGAGCGCCCTTGCCTGCCGCTTAGTGGAGGATTGTCAACTTAGTTAACCCTGGTTGGCATAACGTCTCTTCTCGCTGCTCTTGTTACCGAGAGAGATTCTTCGGTCTGCGACTTGACTTGTCAGTCAAGGTAGAGGATGATGCAGAACCGATCCACAGTAAAGTCTGTGGTGTAAATAGCCCTTTTTAGTTGTAGCAGTGAATCTATAACTTGTAACCATACTATACCATGTGCAATATACTCAAGTGATAAACGAGTTCGAATAAATGTGATGAGATGTATGTAGGTGTAGTTTATGACAGTAACCCTAGATACTCTGCATAACCCAAGAAAGTCGACATATCGTGACCCAGTAGTACCCCCACTGTCACTGGGAGCTTTGGGCACAAACAGCAACTACTTCAAGGGGGAGCTTTGAAGCTACCCCGCTAAATGCGACAAAACGAATCAACACGACAAAATACACGATCGCTTTTGACACGCCGACAAATCTTATCAACAAACTGATAAATTAGAACAAGTTCAAGTCCATTTCGAAAGCTTGATAAGGCCATTCATTATATCCCCTGAGCCCTTCGATTTTGGTAGGAATTGGCTGGGCGTGCTTGCCCCTGCAGTAGGAGAAGTTGGTTGATGTGCTGTAGAACAAGGAAAGAGGCACCAAAAGAGCGGGGTGCAGTACTGGTTAGCATGTGAATTGGATCAATAAAATAAGGTGGTAGTTGCTGTAATGGGAATGGGTAGTAGCCACCTCATCAGAGCAGAGCAGCGTTGAGAATTTCAGCCTCGTCATTATAGATTGAATTCTACTGAAGAACATCAATTGTCCTCGTTGCATCATCATCATCTTTGCTACTTTGTATTCAATTTGTGTGGTCAATTTACACTTTCATCTCCAAATCCAGTCGAAACAAAGCGATTGTTGTTGCACTTTTTGTGTTTTTGCCCCACTACGACCAATCGACACACTACTTATTTATAGTGGCCCTACAACTATAGAACGACATAGCCCCTATTTCTCTAAGTTGGCTCTCGAGATTCCTCTTGAGAAATAACGAAGACAAACTCTATTCACATATCACCCCCTTAAACAATCATTTTACCACTACTCACGATGGCCTATCCTATCATCGATTCCCACATCCACTTGTGGCCGGAGTCTAAGATTGACTCGTATTCCTGGGCTGCTCGCGACCCTACATTGCGCAAGCGCCTTTCCGTTGCCGAATACAAGACTGCGACCCAGAACCTGCCTCGCCTCCGCGGCTTTGTGCTTGTCGAAGCCGCGCGCAACTACGATTTAGATTCGGGCGAGGCTGGCTGGGAAAACGTCCTGGATGAGTTGACCTGGTTCCGCGAGATCGTCGAGGGCAATGCTAGCGAGGAGAACGGCTACACGGCCGGGGATTCTGCTATGTGCCTAGGCGTTATCCCCTGGGCCCCAGTTCATATGGGCGCCGAGGCTCTTGAGAAGTATCTGAAATTGGCGGAGGAGAGAGCGGGCGAGAAGACGTGGGCGCTGACCAAGGGATTCCGGTTCTTGCTGCAAAACCGCGATCTGGGCACTGGCATAACAGATGCCTTCATCGAGAGTCTCAAACTTCTGGGAAAGAAGGGCTACGTGTTCGAGATTGGCGTTGATCAGAACCGTCGGGGCAAGAAACAACTAGACGAGATGCTAGAGATGATCTCGAGAGCGCACGATGGTGTAGAGGACGAAGAGAAGGTCACCTTCGTCGTGAGTAAGTTGATTCCATCCGATTAACTGACATAAAAGAAGTGAAACTAACAAAGCTCATTTGTTCTAGACCACATGTGCAAGCCCGACCTCCACATCGTGAATCCCGCCGACAAGAAGTTTCAGGCGTGGCGTACCAGCATGTACGGGCTAAGCCTATGCTCGAAGACATATGTGCAGGTCAGTGGAATGTTCTCAGAGATGCCAGCATCGATTCGCGGCCAAGACGCCAACGACATTTTCATGGCCGTATTCCCGTGGTTGAGTGTCATGCTGGCGACATTTGGTGTCGACCGCCTTATATTTGCCAGCGACTGGCCCGTGTGTAATAGAGAGGAGGACGGCGCCTCGTGGGTCAAATGGAAGGATATTGTTGAGCGTTTATGCTACATGGCTACAGTAAGCCAGGAGGATCAGGCCAAGCTGTTCTCGGGCAACGCTAAGAAGGCGTTCAAGCTGGATGTTGACCTGGAGGAGACGCTGGCTGGTGAGGAATAAACCAGGATGCTTTCGGTTCAGTTTTCTCCTGCACGATTTGTGTACTCATGATATCTTCTTCAGTTCTATATATTAATGAAATTTCGACGATAGCGGCCGGTATGCTGCTATGATCTACTGGAAGCATTTATTCTGAAGATTACTTTACTGATAGAGGTTGAGTAGTATAGTCAAGACTATGCGAAACTATATGTGAATGTATCCGATGTATAGTTGACAATTATATAGATGATGTCCAAAAAAAAAAACCAAGAAAAAAAATAAACAATGATGAAAATATGCAGGTCATTCAAAAGTCACGAATAGGGTTTTAAGTGACTGGACCAGATAAACAAGGACAAAAGAGACTAGAAAGAAAGAGCCACCGCCAATATAACACGCCAGATTTCAACAATATAAACCAACCAAACACACCAGGACTAATACAAGCACAAGCACAAGCAAAGCATAAGAACAAGACCAAACAGACTGTCTAGCCTTCCAGTCTGCTCTACAGACATATGACCGAAAGAGAATGATATAGTCAGCCAGTCACTCATTAGTACTTTTGTACATCAATGTCTGGCCGCAAAACGATCATATTCTGTGTCATTTTGGAGACGTCTAGCAAAGCCAGCTCGGGCGACACGCGCACAATATACGGCTCAACAGATCCATCCCAAATTTGCTATCTTAGGGGCGCTGCAGCCGTAGCATGTGCCGTCGACGTTCCATAAGCCGTACCTTTACTCTTCTCCGACCATGCGCCTCCACTAACCGAAGTGCCGGTCGTGCTGCCTCCACCTGGGCCCGCGCGGCGGAAACGACTCACTAGAGCAGAAGCGGCGTTAGCATCGCCTTTTGCGGGACTGTAGCTGAAGACGCCGGTGCTGTTCCGACGTGTCTCGTCTTCCATCATGCCGACGCGCGATGGGATCGTCGAGGCGGCTGTTGATGTCATCTGTGAGCCGGTCGGTGATCGATGTACGCCGTTGCTTCCTGCGGCACCGGTGCCGACGACATCAGCCATTAGGGCACGACGAGGCCGGAGGCAGCAGCCGAGAGCACAGTGCATGAAGAAGGAGATTGCGGTGGCCACGGTGGCAATCCACATAGCGGCGAGCATGGTAGGGCTGATGGTTCCCTGGATGTTAAGCTCGCTCTGTAGTCGCACGGCGTATTTTGCCGTGATGCTCATGATTGTGCCCACAACGGTGGCAGCTGTCACATGATAGATGAGATAAGCGATACGGAGATCAGCGGGATACTCCAGCCGCGCGAGCGAATCACAAGTAGCGTGGCAAAGAGCAGAAGGAAGTTGAGCAGGGTGCCGATGAGGAAGAGCGCAAACATGACTTGTGATGCGATCCGGAGGAGGGTGAGGGCGTTGACGAGTTCCATAGGCAAGGCGATCTGGGCTCCTGATAGAAGCTCAGACATGATGACTGAGACGGGATTGAACCAGTAAAACGCCTTCCGGTCGGAGCAATGAGTGATTCCCCTATCGAAAGAAAAAGATATACAGGTTAGCTTTACGGTTATGTCGTTACCGGGTTGGGTGAGAGGACCTCGACTTACTCATCGGAATAACCCTCGCAGAAGTTCCATAGGCCGACTTGGTAAAAGTCGTGCAGGCCAAGAGACCGTGCGACCGAGTTTAAAAGCTGGGCATTAGGACTGCTGACGGGAATGATGTTGGCTAGTTCCAGGCGGTAGAAGAAGATATCTCGGGCGCCCGTGTGTTGGAGACGTTGCCAACTAGTACCAAGATTAAGAAGATACAGGCGATGGCATAACTGATGGAGGCTGCGATGGCGGTGTTGCGATACTGGCGGCCGGATGTTACAGGCATCCTTGAGATATATAGTGAGATAGAGAACTGTTGAGGGAGAGATTTATATATAGCCTCTATGCAATGGCGTTTTTATAGAAGAGGCGTTGATGCGGATGAAGGAGATCAACTCCTAGACGGTGAAGATAGGAAACAAAGGCAGAAAAACAAGATGGAAATGAAATGTGAATGACAAAGCAAATAGACGGCGTAAAATGGATACCTAAAGCTTGATGGTCTTGGGCTGGAATGCAAATCAGAGCCGTGATCGTTTCTTCTACTTCTTTATATATGCGCCTCTTCGTTTTGCTAGACAATAAGAGAGAGAAAGGAAGAAGAATAAGGCAGATAATGGATTATATCTGCCAGATTAAGAAAACAGAAGAGATGCCCGTCAAATAGGAAAATAGAAAATAAGAAAGGGAGCCAAAACTTTTTTTGGTTGCTTAGAGCGTCTATTAAAAGTCTGGATATTCTGACTTCGTCTGGTGTTTTCGTTTGCTTTAGATCACACGGCAGTAACCTCTACTGACAGTCATTTGGTGGAAAGGGCCCCAAAAAGGAATTATCTAGTCTGAACCCAGTTCTCTAATTTTCGTAACGTTAAAAAAAACAAAAGAAACAAAACCTCACGTTCTTCAAAGTAGAGAATGATCGTTAACAAGGAATGAAAGAAATCGGAGATTCAAAGAAAAAAAAACAATACCCAAAAAAAAAAAAAGAGAAACAAAAAGAATGAAGAGTAAAAAATAAAGAAACACTAGGACTTCAAGAATGTTGCCCCAAAGCTTCGGAACTCGTGCTGTCGATATAAAAGCTGCCAAGATAGAATTGTTATTAAACTTCAGACCTAGATACATAAAATAACTATAATTTCAGCAAAAAGACAAAACAACAAGTACTGCCGTTCTCTCTCTTCTCCCTGGCCTTCTTTAACTTTCCAACCTGTCCTGCCCCCCAAACAAGACGAACCAGGCCTGTGAATTAGACAGGATACACTGACCTTTCTTTATCCTTCGTTCCTTTTTTGGGACCGAATGGATCTTAAGCGCCGGCCGATTCTCAGCTAAGAGAATGAAAAACTACAGCTAAAATCCGAAGAAAGGTGCTTCATCAGTCTTATGATCCAGGCGTCTCGCGAACAGAATCGTGCTGTATAATTGCACAGTAGCAGGTACAGTATTATATTCAGGTAGATCTACAAGTAGCTGGGACCAAGTAATGTCTTCGCCTCTTCCTCCTTGTTATTTATTCTTCGTATGTTTTTCTTAGTTTTATGCATATAAAAAAGACAAGTGGATCGTCTTGAAGTCAAGAGTCTTTGAAGTAGCATGTGGCCATCAATAGACTGTTGTCTCTTTTCTATTCTCTCGTTGGGTTACTTTTCTGTTTATATGAACATCATATTGTCCTGTCAGCTGAGAAACCTTTGAAAGGAACGCTAGAGAATATACCAAAACATAATAGAGAAAATACGTAGAACAACAAGTTTTGTTTCCCTGGAGCTATTTTTGGTGGCATCTGTTCTCTTTTCTCGTCTTTTTCGTTAATTCTTCGCAAACAAACAAAGGAAGGGGAAAGAACCAGAAAGAGAAAATGCATAGCAGGACGTTAGTTATGCTTATTTCGCGGCTTTTTCTCATTTTGTTCTTCTCGTTTTGTTCTTTTTGGTTCCTTTCTATAGACACAGCGCATGAGATGGCCTAAGCTTAAGGCTACTGGAAACGCCGTTAGGGGCTTGTTCAGCGGGTAGCACTACTTGGCCATCCCCTGTGTTTACATATAGGCAGTTCCAGAGCACTGGCCAGCCTGTAGTTACATGTACAACATGATTACAGGGGATTATGATATGTGCCTAATCAGCCTCCCCGCCTCCCCTTCGCACATTGAACACGAGATGGTCGGAAATCGATCTACGATTTAATATTTTCTTTCCTTCTTTCTCGTTATTTTGAGCTGCGTGTCTCAGTTGCCATCTTCCTTTCACTTTATTTATGTTTTCAATTTCACACGGTGGAGGCTGGAAGTCATTGGGCATCCAAATCTTGGATCAATAATCCAAAGAAGGCTTTATAGCGTTTTATCGTGTTTGTAGCGCCGTTTAATCCTGTTACTAAAATATGGTGGGATTCTGAAGATGACATCGTAGTGACTTCAGGTACAATTCAGCAGATCGACGGCATATTTGGTCGAAGGAACATAATATCAGCGCCGGCAGAGAAGAGGGAGCAGCCGATCCGCCTATAGTTATGGAACAACAACTACACAGTATTTAGAAGCACATCAAAGGGCATAAAAGGAGCGTAGGAAGCCGTCAAGACGTGGGGCAGTCCACGGAGATGAACCAGGGTCAAGATGCTGTCGGGTTGGGTTTTGTAGCTGCTTTTTGGTGATCATCGGAAAAGCGGCTCTGCCTATGTGCCACTTATTCATAAATAATATTAGGGTGTATTATGAAAGGTCTTCAGTTGAAGTTGTTCAGCCTCTAGTAGTACGCATATAGATACCAAATCGTAGGCTATTAGGGCGAGGTAAACTCCGTTCGAACACGGCATTGGTAGGTACTTTGTAGTTTCACAGCCACCACGCCATATATAGATTGTGTCTCTGGTCTTTGAACTGGCTTGTACATATCTTGTTTTGCTTTTGGTGGTCTTTACTAATGACCTTCCTGCAGGGCTTCGAATCGCAACGCAAAGTCTCACTCTATGCATCTCCGCATGTAAAATTAACATCGTCATAGGACTAGGCATCGAAGGTCTCACTTTGCGTAGTCACCTTTTCCACATATATTATATGTATATACTAACTATACGAACGTGCACTAGGATTCCTGTTGCATTATCCAGAGCAGCTGATGGAAGGTTCCTGTGCTAGTGCCAGCTATAGGAGGAGGTCCTCTGATGGAGGACATAACGCCTCTCTCTTTTTTTTTCTTTTTTTTCCTCATGGGTTGTCTCATGGTCGGCTGGCTTATGCTTATGCTTGGCTTGATCTTGATTTCTTGGCTTATTTGATCCTGATCACAACGCCACTTGACGGCTAGGAAGCTCCCTGTATACTTAAAGCTACGATTAAGTGTTGAAAGACTTTCGAGCGTGATCTCATTGTTCTCTAAGAAGCTACACTAACTATCATCTTACCAATACATGCCTATAATCCAACCCAATATTTCGGTCATTTGTGCCATAAAAATACTTGGCAGATACATCTGAAATTTTGAATGTATATCTGGTCACAAGCTGATTTGGCAACAAGAGTCCAAAGTTAATTCATACACTTTTCTTCTTCTCTGGCAACTTTGCCTACCAAAAGTAGTTGATGCTAGTTGTATAAAGAGAGAAAAGCGCTTAGTAGGTATATTCAATCATCTCCAATTGCCCATCAATAACTTTGGTTGGTGGACAAGCTTAAGAAATTCACCAGGGATCCCCCTCTCTACGATCCTTTTCTTCCGTTCTTTTTTTTAATGCTGGGTATCTTCTTGCTCTTTTGATCAATCCTTTTTCTTCTTGTTTTTTATTCATTAATCTTATGGAGGGAGCTATAGAGCTATGAAGATGTTTTGATCAATCCTAAAAGGGAACAAATTCATGTAATAGCCAATAGCCTCCATACCAAAACAATTGAATAGAAAGAGGCCTTTTATTTCTTATTTCTGACGTACTTGTTCACTCGACTTGATGCTAAATTTGGTGAGTTTAGTCCTGTCATGTCACAAAGTCTAAGTCGTCCGATAGAATCGCAACTACTTGTTTAGAATTTCCACAACATCTGCTTATTCTATAAAAATATATACACATATATATTTTTCCTCTTCTTTGACATCCACATTTGGTGTCTTTTTTCTTTCAAGAATCTGCCCATTCTCGTTAGAAATCACCACGTTCGCCAAGCACCGCCGGCTTTTTATTTCATTCCATTGGAGATGAAGTCTTGATTAGCTCTTAGATCAGCTCTTTGATTTCATTAATTGCTTACGAAAGAATACACAGACGCGCGCTTAATAGCTCACTATTCTTTGATGACTCTACTGTACTTACTGTAGAGTTGACGCTTGTTTGAGCCTAACCAACCAACTAGGCCTCGTTACCCAGCGGCGCATCATCTTGTCAGTAAGTGTCTATTTCAAGCACACAGATATATCTTCAGCCTCAAGCCTGTCTAACCGTCTATTTCAAAGGAACAGGAACCCATTGCGTGGTCTAGATCTTGCTCGGCGTTCTAGATCTGCCTGTGGTCTCTTAATACACGTTTCACATATCCAACAAAGCGGTTCCGTCTGTCAGCCGCGGCTCGGCGCATTATCTCGCGGTAGCCTTTTGAAAAGACCGTTTCTTCTAGTTCTTTGATATCGACGTCGTGTCTTGAAAGCAGCGCATTTTCTCCTCATTGCGACCACTCTATCCTCATTTTGCCAGTATATCTGGTCAGGCATTGGTTTTCGTCATTCTGCGACGTACAGGCAAAGTTGATTTTCTCTTGTCTCTGCTCGACCTTTCACAGGCACACCCGATCATCTACACATAACATACTATCTATTATCTATTCATCATGAAGCAGTCGTGGAACCGCGCAGCTTTGCTGCTATGTCTTGTCCAGGCGCTTCCATCCACGCTTCTCGGAGTATCCGCCCAATCGACATCGACCAGCACGAGTGCCTCGTCTTCAGTCACGTCGACATCTTCATCATCGGGAGATTCGTCTTCTTCCGACTCTACAACGTCATCATCTGCCAGTGTCACTACTCTAAAAGGTACCAAGACACTCGAGCAAACCACCCCTCCCAGCGATGCCTACTCCGACTACACGAGTCAGATTACGCTCACGTATTCTGGAATGACCACCACTATCAATGCATCAGACTACTCTGGGTCCGTCACTTTCACTGGCTCTCTAGAGAGCAGCACCACCATGGCAGGCAATGCCACAGCCACTGACACTGGTGCCACGCCTACCAACACTCAGCCATGCAATAACTACGTCGAGCTGTGTACCAAAAAGTATGGCGATGTGACGGAAATCGGCTGCCACAACTCCCCATTTGTGCGCAAGGGCTCCTCAGCCGCCAACCAACAGCTTCCCGTGGTTGATCAGTTGAACGACGGTATCAGATTCCTCCAGGCACAGATGCAGTGGACGAGCGACGCCGACACGGGTGGTGATCGCGAGCCGCATTTCTGTCATACCAGCTGCGATATTCTAGATGCCGGTCCCATCAGCGATTGGCTTGGTGAAGTGCGTGCTTGGGTAGAGGCTCACCCATACGATGTGGTGACTATCTTGATTGGCAACGGCAACTACTCGTCACCAGAGCTCTTTGCTAGCTATATCGAGGCGTCGGGTATTACACGCTATGCCTACTTGCCCCCATTGTTCCCTATGAAGCGCAGCGACTGGCCAACGCTCGGTGAAATGATCGTGTCGGGTAAGCGGGTAGTCATGTTCCTCGACTACGAGGCCGACCAGAGCAAATACCCGTGGCTACTACACCAGTTCTCACAGATGTGGGAAACCCCATTCGACCCCGAGAACCAGACCTTCCCTTGCACAGTCGACCGCCCACCTAATCTGTCTGAGGAAGACGCTAAGGATCGCTTGTATTTGATGAATCACAACCTCAACGTCCAGTACACTCTCTTTGGTGCCAGTGTGCTGGTCCCTGCCGTGTCGCTACTCAACACCACCAATGACTGGCAGGGCAACGGCAGTCTAGGTAAAGCCGGGCAAGACTGCCAGAGCCAGTGGGGTATCAACCCTAAGGTCCTGAATGTAGACTTTTACAATATTGCCGGCGAGTATAACTCCGGTGCTGTGTTCAAAGCAGCGGCGCTACTGAACAATGTCACGTATAATAGAACGTGTTGCGGTATTGTGCCAAATGCAGCTCCGCGTAGTATTTCCGGTCTTGGTGTATCCGCAAGCCTTGTGGTTGTGACAACGTTAGCCATGGTGGCTGGATTAATCTAGAGGTAGATTCCATTGTTTTTTTTTCTTGGCGGTATCTTCCCCGTGCATCATATATCCTCCATTTGCTTTGTATGTCTTTGGCACTCATCTTGACATGGCATCAAAGACAGATGTGAGAAACGGTACTATTAGCATCTTTTTTTTTTTGCTTGTGAGGGTTTTTTGTTGCATTCCTCGTCTGATCTACATAGTATGTACTATAAGCGCAGCATTAAATCTTCAAGTGTGGTTTTGTTTGTTCTTATGAAGGTGGCGATGTTGATAGTCAGTCTAATATGCTGATAGAATTCCGTCGTTAGATAGTCGCATAACCGAATTCGTTTGTTTCTGGGCTTGATTTATTATGCTAAATTATTTCAACACCATGAAAGATGTTTTTTTGAACGCAATCGTGAGTTCTTGGTTTTATGTTGATTTGTCGCTCCAACTTTATCGTCCGTTGATAGGGTTATATACCCTAGCTAGTGGGGGCTCTGCGATAGGGTCTACAACCCTTATGTATTTACCTTCTCTCGGAGACTTTTTCCTATATATATAGCAGTGATGGACCATAAGTTTGGGGGACCATCTAATAAAAATTGATGAACCGTGATGATAATCTATGTCTGAGCTTACCATTACTTTCTTTACTTAGCATCGTACTTGGGTGCATGATACCGAGCTAAGTGATCTAATTTTGTTAGACGTTGTGATTGTTTCATATTTAGACTTGGGTTTGTTTATCTCGTAATTATATATTGTATTTCTGTAGATCTTGTCATATCTCATCTGTGGCTATTAAAGCCATAAATCATTTGGACTTTTTGCTCGTGGCACTTTCTTCGAATTCCATCTGGATCTTAGCTAAAAGATTTTCCGCTTGAACGAGATTATTTCCTGTAACCCTAAACGAACGACCGTAGGTGTGCTCCTGGGGATCACGCTGTGAAAATGAGATTGTCACACCAGTACCGCAATAAGATATAGCGTGTTTGATGGCATGACGGAGAACGGATTTACCGAACCCATTTCCGCGGTACTTGGGCGGCGTAACCCATGCGCGAATGGAAGCCGAGGGTGGTGGGACATGTGTAGGAAGTTGACAGACCTTTGAAGCCTCCGGAAACATGCGTACGATGGCTAGAGAATACACCTCGTAGTTGTAGTACATTGCAACAAAAGTGTCTTCGAAGGGAAGAGAGTAGCCGTAATTTGTCGGGGCGTTGCCATTGTTCTCAGGTAGGAAAAGGTAATCTGGGAGATAGATATCGGGATATAGGCTTGAATGGGGGCGTGGTATGGTACAGGTAGAAATGTAGGTCATGGCGAGGATGAGATAAGTTGCTATGCAGCCTACAAAGATACGTAGGTGAGGTGGTAACTCTAGGAACGCTCGAACAAACCGAGCGGAATATCCGTTTGGTAGCAAAACTGCATACAATACATTGGCTACTATGATGAAACCAATGAATAGATAAACAGCCTGGTGGAGCCCTGCTTGCTTTTGGCTATACTCTGCTGCTTGAGCAACGTTGTGGACTATCTCGTCCATCAGCAGGAGGTTGTTGGTAGGTCCGATTAGAGTACCAAACGGGAGCTTGATAGTCTTTTTTGGTTGGTCATTGCTGCTCGCTTTGGGATTCTCGTTCTTGCGTGTCGATGAAGAGGGTGCGCTGTGAATAGGTACAGATGTAGATGTAGATGTAGATATTGTTGGTGGAGGTGGTTTTTGCTGTTGTTTTGTGGGAATCGAATTACATGGCGTTGTGAGATTGACGTTGGAGCTCAGCATAAGAAAAAAGGCTATGTAATAAGATAAGGTGAGTTGACATGTAACATGAGCTTATAAGACATGATGAGAGACTCACTTATGCTAAAGCGGATACAGCCGCGAAGAAAATTGAGCTTGGCATGGCCTCGAGGATATAAAGTTGGATGCTGAGCATATGGCACACGCACATCAACAAGTTTGATGTGTTGACCGACTTGTTGCTCGTTACTTGATGACTTTATGTTGTTCATGGCGATATCTGTGTTAATAAGGCTGAGATAAGAAGAAATAATGCAGTCCTAATGAGTATACGCTATAGTGCGTGCGTGATGTAATGATGTAAGCTCGAATTGGCCTTGTTTTATTTAATTGCGACGATGGTGAAAAAACAACAACAAATGTGGCCAAAATATCGCGATATGTCTGGTGATGGATTGGCAATACATCAGAGATGATCAGCCGGAGTGGAAGGCAGCAGTTCTAATAGTGTTTTTGGGCGAAATTGATAACGAATAACTTTTTCGTTTATAGATTGTGGGACAGTAGCCTCAACAAATCGGGGCAGGAAAAAAATAAGACGGGAGTGTTAGCCAATAGAACGAATTGGCGATATCGTATTTTTAGATCGTACTTTTGAAAGCTGAGAGCTGCGATTTCTCGGCGTTTGAGGAGCTGCGGCTATGCGAACAAAAAAATAGGCAACAATAGATGCAAGAGAAATATGAGAAAATCGCGAAGAGGGGAAAAATCATTATTTTAGAGCTATCTGTCCTTACATGGTAAATGAACACAGGCAAGTTGGCAAAAAAACATGAGGAACAAACAATTCAAATGTTAATACAAATGAAGCTATCGCGGGCTCAATTTATCGTCGATAAAAGGCTCTAAGCCGACCCGTCTTTAGGTTGCATTGGCGGATTTTTAACGGAGCTGAGTGAAGTCGGGTAGGGAAAGAGTGCTAGAATAGGCAATGCATCATCTTGTGAAATTAAGATCACCTCTTCGTCTACTATGCTTCTCTCTCGTGTGGATTCAGAGATGAATCTGATGGAGTTGAGAGATGTCTTTCTGCCCTTCAACTTTCATATTAAATTTGCGGAAATGTCTAGATACATAAACTATAGTACAAAAATTGCTTCATTATAGTTGAGCTCGCATGGTTTGAGACTCGATTTATCACAGTAGCAGCCCAGGATACGCCCAGCATGTTTTACAGTAGGAAAACCCTCACAAGCTTATCGAGAGTGCAGAAATATGTCGTAAGATTTCAGCCAGGTGGCCTATTTAAGCTGGGTTGAGTGTGTGTGTGTGTGTGTGTGTGTGTGTGTGTGTGTGTGTGTGAAATGTAAGAAGTTAGCTGCATGAATGTACTTTTGGCGAACCAATCACATCAAGAATGGTTTCTTTTGGTATCTTTCATTGGTGATTGTTGGTGAAAGTACGATAAATTTGTGTGATCGAGACTTACATAGGCTTAGCGGTTAAAAAAGGCTGGATACTGGATAAATCATGTGGCTGGGGGAGCATATCGTAAAGACCAACTCTGTACTATCGTGATGTTTGTAAAGATAACTCTTGTGTGACAAAAATTCTAAGTATTGATCGTGTAAATGAGCTTGAATTTGACGTTAATCGAGTGTTTCTCTCTCGAAAATATAATATTAAGAAAGTCTCAAAGATATCACCATGTTTGCTTAGATCTCTATTAATAAACAACCCAGTAAGATTAATTCAAGCTGTCAAGGTGGCATCAGTACTCGGCATCTTTTATGTTTTACGAGACGCACAAAATGCGGAATCCATTACTATGATTTCCGTTACCCTATATTCTATGAAATTTGGTATAGCTCGCGATCCTACTATCGGACCCGAAGATAGGGTACCGAGAACATTTCAATACCACAGTAGATTCAAACCTTGGAAGCTTGTGAAACATAAAGACGTGTTCTTAGGCAGAAAAATCAGGGTGCGGTAATAGAGTTGATAGAGTGGCACTTCTAAAGTTACTGAGTGAAGTCAATATTTCAAAGTCTTATATATCGTGAGGCTTTCTTGGTAGAGTTTTTTCAATAGAAGTCTTGACTATCATAAACCTAATGCGCGCGTTTTAGAACTAGGTTAAATTACTACAAAGGTATGATTTTGAGTAGAAGAGCAAATGGCCAGTTATAGAGTCGATAGAGGTGGCATTATCATAGTTCCTGAATGAAGCCAATATTTCAAAGTCCTATATATCACAAAATTTTCTTGGCATGGATTTGCACTAGCGATTTTGTTTATTATTGACTTCAAGCACACGCTGTTGAGTAGGAGAACAAAGAGCTAGTTGCAGATTCAGTGTTTTTGGCATTGTCATGGTTCCTAGATGAAGGCAATGCTTTAAAGTCCTATAGATCACGAGTTTTTCTTGGCAGGGGCTTGCACATGAAGTTTAACTTGAAGCAGACGATCTTGACTATTATGAAATCGATTCGTAAGCTCAAAACGTCGGTATGACTTCCATAAAGGCCTCTCCCACGAGTAGAGACAATAGGGGCCAGTTATAGAGTTGATAAAGTTGGCATTGTCTTCATTCTTGGCATCGTGGGCTTTTCTTGGCAGGGTCTTGTAACTTCTAGTTGTGGTTTTTGACAGTTATGAATTCGTTATGCCGATTGAAAGTCTATTATTTTTGCTAATAGCGTAATGCCAAGCTTTTACTAAAGATTTCGTGTCACGTTTGTTATATTTGATACTACATCTCGTCTTATATCCCATAGATATCTCTTGATCCATACCATAAACACCCTTTGAATATGACCATGTTTGAGGGAAATTCGACAAAGTTTACCGATCTTGCGAGAAATTTCTCGGCTGAAAATTTTTTCACAGCATTAGACCAATATTAGACTCTAAGGGCCCCTCAGATTAGGTTTATCAGCTTGGAAAACGTGATGATACACATCTTTGAAAAGTTTTTCTACGCTTATCGTTGTTGCCTAGCCATAATGGATCATGGAGGCCCGGATTCGAAAAGAGGAGGTACTTCGAGCAGATGTACCTTGGATTTCAGAGGTACATCTGGGGGCGAGCTGTTGAAAACGAACATATATTACTGCAGAGGTTGATGCATGCCTTTAGTTAGATCCGACACCCGTTTGTCACTAGAAAGTCGGGAAAGTATTAGTCTCCGTGGCGAAGACCTTAATGGAATATGAGATGGTATGAAGGATGCGAATTCATAGTTCCACGCTGTTCTGTAATCTTAGATCCTATATGTAAGAACGCGGGGATGGAAAAGGTGATGGTGGTAATTACTACCGTTGGGCTCTGATTAGTGATTCTACTATGAAGTGAATGCAAACGGCCTGCGAATACTATCTGTATAAAAAATAGAAATTGTTCCTGGGAATGCCGTCTTGGTATTTTGTCAATCATAACACATTTTGTAGTATAGTATGATATGACGCAGATAGCAAAGAGATACCCCATTAAACCTAATTTTCAATAATGAACAGCTTATACAAGAATGAACGTAAGTGATTTAATTAAATAATCAGTGTCCCCAGCCTGCGTGTCGATAAAATCAAATAATTATTGTGATGTGGATGAGTTCCATCAATTTCGATGGGCTGTGCAAGATCGATGAGATCTAGATCCGGGTATAAAATACGGCCATAAAGTAGCGGGGTAGCGGTCTAGATTCTCTTGCAAGCTAGAACTGAAAACGGACCTACACTATATGTGTAATAATCATAGTAAAGCAAAATTGAGCATCAAGTTCCATGAGCATGGCACGGCCTTCAAATTTATTGAAGGTATACCGTGCTGTGACTCTAAAAATGCGCAATAATTAACCCAAGAATATCAAACTCATTACGAAGGGCTCTGAAAATTTACATTGGTCCAGTTCCACTAGAAGACCTGAATGTGTATGCAGCATGGGAGCAAATATATTTCCGGCCAATTGAATAGCATGTCGTCAGAATATTTGGTTAATTTTTAGTGCACTTCCAGTGTAAGTCAGTGTAAGTGGAAGAGGATTTTTCCGGTAATTGTTAAGAACATGAGGGCTCGAAGGTATCGACTAATATTTTCCAGACTATATGAGGTATCTTAAGGGCCAAATTTAGGGTAGAGATACATCAACTTAGTGGGGCGAGGTGAAAGAGTACTTCATTTTTCCTAATTGGGAAGCATTGACAAGAAATTTAGAACAACGCTAAAATGTGGGGAGTAAAGTGAAGCACGATATGGCGATCTGGGCCATTGCAATTTGAGCGAGTTGTCTTGTCGGGAGAGCAAAAAAAGTGAATGATGGGAAGAGGATAGACGGTAGTTTGTGCTGTTGCATTTTGGTTACGGTCGCGTCTATGTCAGGCGAATAGGCGCTGAAATCATTAAGCGAGACTCGATTTCTGGGATGCCAAGCCTTTTTAATGATAACCACCCCTGCCAAGATTTATTTAGCGGAACATATCCGCTGAAAGACAGATTGTTTGACGCGTTGTGCGACGTCTTGGCATTGCTTGGCATTGAAACACAACGACAACTAACAACTTCATATGACTTCACGTCGTATCGTGCTCAGCATTTCGCGATCGTATATCATGAGTTTTGCAGAGAATTCGGCACAGCTTTTTTGGTGAAATACCTCTACACTCTGGCTAGCACTAATGTAGCATAATTTGAGAATACTGGGAGCGGCGCCAAAGACTGCATCAGCATACTCAAGTGTCTAGTATGAATTTTAGACTTGAGGGGGAGGGGAGTCTGGCTCTGCGTTCTCGTCTGCATTCGGCAATGTTAGTTTTAGAATCCAAAAGATATATGACCAATATATCCACTCAATATCTCATTTTTCCAACAGATGCATTCTCGCATGCGCATTTGAAGCTAGCGCGAAGCGGACTGAGGTCTAAGCCGCACCGAATTGGGCGCTACGACTGAGTTACTGGGCTTATCACCCCCATAGTTGAATTGAACATGGTGAATAGTACTATGTGGCAGCGTATCTACGTAATTACCCTCGTAGAAAAAGACTCGCAGTGTAGAAGCATATATATTGCTATGTATGATAGATACTGATCTTTATCCTGATATCATATATCCTATAGACACTCGAGATGAGCATTGGAAAGGCCATGGCTTTTGGTAGATACTGTAGCTGCTCTACAAATAATCCAGTAGAGGCAAGAGACACTGGCTAGTTCTCAAAACAGCAGTCCTGGTAGAGTGTTGCTGATGTCTGTTGTGGTTTCCAAATACGGCGTCCCACACTCATACACGTCAGTACTGTTCTTGCGAGCAAAACAAACCACGGAAACGTCGTCCACTAGTCAACAACAACACTTCAAGCTTATCCATATTCATCTACCCTCTGACATCATCTTGTTACCCACGCCACCTAGACTGCCGAACAGCGTCAAGGCCTTTCGCCGTTCCGTTCTTGGACATGCGCCTATCAGTTCATCATGTATCTCTTAGTGTGAGTGACTATGCTACAACTCACTGCTCCCCCAACTCGTTCGTTTCCGGCCATTGAGGCAAAAGCTGCCGTTGCTTCAATTTTCACTGACTTTAGCGTCCTTTAGAGACATATAAATTTATGTCCAGTCCCCCCCCGACTTGCCCTCAAAACTGTCTCGTTTACAAACCACAAACCATCGATTAAAACTCGATTTGCTCTACCCAAACAACTTCATCAGTTGTTCCCGCACGTCTTGTTCTCTTTGCTACAGTGCTACATTGTCCATTGCGTCTATAAGCCTCTGGAGATTGCTTCACTGTTTTGAAGATCTTGACTGCTGTAGAGTGTTCTACGCTTTTGTTCCTCCTCTTCTTGGCATTTCTAAACGCCATCCTCTTTTCTTTTGTTGGTGACCTTCACTCACCAGTTAGGTAGGTCTCACCTTTACCTTTCCACCACTTTACCGGCCTGATCTGGCTTTGATGAACATCAAAACTAATGTGTTATTTCTAATTCAGCTGAAGGTCCCTGCTCCTCTCGTTGTTGGCGTCTGTTAAACAGAACGCCATCAATTCTTTCTCTTGTTAGTGACCTTCAATAACACGTTAGGTACGTTTGTCTTCCATCCCCTCACCTTTCTTATATTTCCACCCTTCCACCGACCAACTCTAATTTTGATGAACATCAACACTAATATGCCACTTCTAATTTAGCTGAAGGTCTCCGAACCTTCCTTTTTTGGCGTCTCTGTAATAGAACGCCATTAAAATTTCTTTTATCAGCCTCCTTCGCTCACAGGCTGGGTAAGTCTGCCCTATACTCCATCACCTTTTTCCTTTCCACTCTTTTGCCGCACTGATCTGGCTATGGTAAGAATCATTGCTGACGTGGTACTTCTTATTTAGGAATCGGCTGTCAAGATGGTCTGTCTTAAAGATCTGGCCTTGGACACTTACAGTGCCGCAAACCAGGAGTGGTTCCTCGATTTCTCCCGGTCGGCACTGTCGATTCCACACTTTTGAGTGTGGGAAGTGAGACTGTGACGGCAGTCTCTGGCAGGGCCGCGCAAGCCCTGCCCACGCCCGAGGTGGCTGATGACGCCGCAGCTAGCGAGAAGCCAGCCGCCTTGGAGGGTGAGTGGGATGTGGAAGACCTGTTCAGGGAGTCTGAAGGCTTCGACTGGACAGCTATTCTGTCTCTCCCCCCCTTCCCCTTCCCTTTCTCCCCCCGTCGCTGCCCCTGCCATTGCCGCACCAACAGTTGTTGATGCTGCTGAAGTCTTCGTCCCGCTTTGGCTTCCCGCGCCTCCCGCGCCTATTGAGGCTGCGGTGGTTGTGGAGGCGGCTCTGGCCCCAGCAGACCCCGTGTCTGCTGATGAAACCGATGGCTCCACCGGTAGCGAGGAGGCCCCGCGCCCGACTGTGGCGGCTCGGACTCGAGTCCGCCGCCCAGTAGCGGCGCGAGTCTTCCGGCCTGGTGCAGTCATTGGCCAGCAGGTGGGAAATGCTTCCCCACCACCTGCTGGGGGGATCTTTTCAGGGGCCCGGATCTTCATCACCAGGATGACCGGGTTCCTAAAGCACGCGCCTCTCCCCACACA
>RHDR01000443.1:0-26588 GCA_009806295.1 Davidsoniella neocaledoniae
ATGCCGCGGTGGTTGGGGGAAGGAGTCGAGGCGGGAGAGGCGGTCTGCGACATAGGATCGATATCGGACGAACGAGCCATCTTCATGACATTGGGGCGCGAAGCCAGAGCGGCAGCAGTGGCAACGGCAGCTTCTTCAATGGTTCCGACGTGGTGGTTCTGGTGGCGAGTGAGGGTGGTGCGGCGAGTGAAGGTCTTCTGGCAGTTGGCATAGGGGCACTTGTAAGGACGGCGGCCAGAGTGAGTGCGGCGGTGACGGGCCAGTGACGAAGAGTCACCGAAGGGCTTTCCGCAGCGCATCGCACATGTGAGGCTTCTCGCCGGTGTGGACACGAGTGTGGACAGTCAAAGCCGAGCGCTGGATGAACTGTTTGCCGCAGCCGGGATAGTCGCAGGCGTGCGGGCGGTGGCCAGAGTGAATGCGCTCTATAGGGCAAGTTAGTAAGGATACGAAGACTGCGATGGAAGAGAAAATGAAGCTTACCGTGACGAGCAAGATCTGAGCGACGGGCAAAGCCCTTGCCGCACGTCCGGCACGGGTGAGGCTTAGCGGGACCGGCGGGCTGGACCTGCTGTTGCTGCTGCGACATCTGGGCTTGAGCCTGGGCTTGAGCTTGAGCCTGAGCCTGAGCTTGAGCTTGAGCAGCCGACTGCATGTGGTGAGACTGAGCCTGCTGCATATGAACACTGAGGCCCATAGGCTGCTGAGCCTGGGCAACGGGGTGACCCCAGCCGCCGAGACCGTCACTGCGGTAGTCGGTAGGGTACTGCGGAGGCATGGAAGTCGGAGCCATACCGCCCATGGTCATACCGGCCATAGCAGAAGGGTCGGGGCCGGCCATGTGCATGCTAGCAGGCGAGCCGTAGGCAGCCATCTCGCCGGGGCGAGGAGAGTAGCGAGAGTGCATAGAGTGCATGCTGTGGACGGAGTGAGGAGAGTCGGAGCGGTCAATCGGGTCTGGTAGACGGCCAAGGCTAGACATCTGATACTCGGCAGGCATGTGGTGTTGGGCCATGGCGCGGGAAGACACCAGATTCGTAATTCCCATAACCTCTGTGCGGATGGGCGATTGCATTGGACGGAGAGTCAGTTTGAGAAGATGGGTCAGATCTCTATTGGAGTATGGTTAGCACGGGTTTAACTACTTGTAGCTTTGGCATCATGATATATACTCACTCTAAACTGGGCTTGCTGAAATATTAGGCGCGCAGATCAATAAAGGCCAACGGGCGGGAGAAAGATAGATGACGAGAGAGAGAAGAATAAAAGAAATAATTAAATTTCTTTCTTAGTGAGAGGTTGTTAACAAAGCCGCGGAATTGGCAAGGCACAGAACTGCGGCAACTACCGAAACGGAAGAGCGCAAAACAACACTACAGTAACAGCACACAGTCAAGAAGGGACGGCAACTGCTCTTTGCGATCAAGCTATAGTGGGATGTTAGTTAGCTGTTCGGAGTATGTGATATATAGTATGTCGGATGAAGCTAATGAAAGACAGATAAGGCGGTGCAATAAAGTAGCAAAAGCCAGTCTTAATATACATGGAGGCCTTGTCCAATGCGTTCTAGCTAAGGCTAGATGTGCTCAAGGTTGGAGGTTGGAGGTTGGGTTGAAGTGTACGCAAGGCACGTACCGAATGATGCAAAGAAAGGAATAGCGGACACTGTTGTTCCTGGAAGTCGAGAGAGCGAGACTACTAGGTGGGCCGGGCTGAGGAAGCAACGGAGAGTCGAGATCAGGTGTCCAGTGCGTACGACGTTCAGAAGAAGATACGTGCAGGCAAAGAGGCGCGATGATGACTGAAGAAGAAAAAGAGAGAGAGAGGAAGATCAAGTGGCTTTTGAAGAGGCGGGCAGCCGTGTTTCTTTATACCGGGTGAGGCAGATGGGATAAGAAAAGCAACGACGGGGTGCGCGGTGGCAGAGGAGTGGACTATAGAAGACAATGGGAGGAGAAGCTTGGACTGAACGGAACAAGAAGGCTAGGACAAAAAAGATGAGAGGGGCTGTTCAAGTTTATATTCTAAGAAGAGATCTAAAAAAGAATCAAAAAGTAAAAGACGATGCGGAGGAGGAGGGGGGGTAGCTTGAACAGATTTAGGACAAGGACTTGGTTTTTTTCGCATTCAAGGTCTACTTGCTACTATGTAACCTGCATGGGGGGATGGGGGTGTCAGTATAGTAGTACGTTATTCACGATCAGAAGAGAGAGAAAAAATAAAAGATTAAACGAAAAAAGGCCGCCGTGGGTCAGGGGGGTATTAAGGTAGGTGCGCTTTTACCCGGGGGGGGGGGTCCCAAAAGTCATTCGCTCTAATATGTATATCTAAGAGTGAACACGGACTTCGGGAGACACGCTGAAGACGACGATAGATGGAAAGCAAGCATCAACAAGTTAATAGCTATACTATAGCAATAGTAAGAGCATTATAGCCAAAAGGATAATAGAGGCCATCATTTTTCCTCGATTCTACTATTACTTTCATAGGCCCCCTGCTTGGCCGTCTTAACACTTGCCTTTCTTGACTCTGGCTGTCTCCGGCAGTCGCCATGCATGCGTAAGAAGCAATCTTGGACGAGGTTGGGAAATCACTGACAACACGCGATGTATACCGACCCAGAAACTATCGTATAGTTTTGTCTTCGTCATGTTAGAAGCTTTATCACGAAAAAGGCTGTTATCATTTCATGTTATTCCTGTTCCTGTCTTTGCCCGTCATGTAGCGATCTCCTCTCCTTCAGAATAATATCTAAGATCAATCTTCCCTTGCATGGTGTCTGGCGCTAAAATGTGCCACACTGTGCTTCTCAGAAGCTTCTATTAGATACTAGCGAGAAAGAAACCAGAGAACATAACGGTACTAGGGGCTAGAAGCCCAAAAAAAACTGAGAAATAGCCAGGCTCAGGGTTCTTATCATAACTAGCATATTCACTAAACTAGAGCCATCATCATCACCATCTTCCCAGTCTCCCAGAAGTTAAGATGTAGAATTTGGAAATGATTTTCTAGTGACGAACTGCTGTAGTTCACGTGCTATTTTTTGTATTTTCTTTTTTTACTTCTTTTTTGGTCCGTCATAATAGGCCAGAGAAATGATTTTCGCTCAATCTCTAATATAGAAGAAAAAAAAGTTGTTACATGGCAATATTAAGATGTCAGCCTGCAGTCTTCTATGCATATTCCAAGCGGTTTCTTCTTACTTTCTCGGCTCCGCTACTGCATTCACTCTAAAAAACGCCCTTTAGTAATAACAAAATAGCCCCCGATTGAACCTAATGTTGCACAAGTCTTGACTTCATACATGATATATCTTTTTTTACTGTGTCTCTCCTTTTTCTACTCATTTGTTTCTTGATCTTGATCTTGACACTACTTCTAGATTTAACGTTGTCTTACCAGCTTCTTCACACTTTCTTTTTTTTTCTTTGATTCTCTTAGCCTAGTCTCAAAACCCTAGCGAGCTACAAAAAAACTAGTTCAGACTCACTAAACCAAATCTAGAAACCTTTCTTCGGATCCTATTTTTGTGCTTCCATTTTTCTTTTTTTCCATAGAATTTCTTCTTTAGGCCTTCCCCGCCCCTAGTAAAATCAACAAGTAAACTCACTAGAACAGAAAGAAGGCAGTCCCCCGTTCTTTTCTTCAACAAGCTTCTATATTTGAATCTGGCCCTATTCTCTTCTTGTAGTAGTGGTTTCTCCGTGTCTTCATCATCGTCATAGCTTAGCTTAATATGCTGTGAAATCAACCCGTCTCATCATTTGTTACTAACCGTTTTGCTGTGCCAATGACTTACTGTAACACGCCCTTTTTATCTCGCTATAGTTCCTCTCAACTGTCAATAACGATAGCTGTTCTCTCCTCTTTCTTATCACTTCGTTACTTGAATTGTTTTAAGGAACGAAATACTACATCTTCGGTTTTCCCTCTTCCTTACCTTCAGTAGGGTTGTACTACTAATTACTGCTAATAATACATAATACCACTGCAATCCTGCCAAAAAGCCCTTCGACAGGCCTTGGCCCACTGTGACTTAAGATTACACTGTTCTATGGGAGCCCGGAAGTATTTCGCTCACTTATTATAGCGCTGTTGAATCTAGCTACCTTTCTATCCCATAACTTGTGCAGTGATCTATCTTTATCCTTAGATTAAATGCTCGCTGGGCTTAGAATAGTAGCCGTCAAATCCAACAAGCACTAAAAAAAAAGAATGTAGATAACCCATGAATTACCATTTTCCCGGCTATTGACGATTAATTTTCAGATCTACAAATCTTTTACCTATGCCATCTAGAGCTAACAACGACAGATATTGTTAAACATTTCTCTTCCTGACCAATGCACCTGTCACCATCGACATGTCTCGAGTCAAGAGTTTGTCCTAAGCTATGTATCTAGCATCAACTATCGTGTGGTCCTTCCACCGGGTCCTCACTTACAACGACCGATTGCCGTCTGGGGGTTGTTACGCACGGAAAACGCAGAATCAGAGACCTACATGCCGCATAAAAAGACAGGATACTAGTATATGCGGCGCATAGATATCTCAGATCCTCAAAATCTCTAACAAGACGGGCTGTGCTCATGCCTAACACCGTTGTCCAAGGGGTACTGGAGGCATTTTGCCTACTATACGATGTTATCTACCTTAAACTTACTGCTAACAAGTAAGTCTAGTATCTGTCTGTCTGTCTGTCTGAATTCATACACGCGGACCATCAAGTCCTAGTGTGGTTGAAACCCCGTTCACGGCCTTGGAAGCAAGAGCCTGCTGTCAAAAAAATAAAAGAAAAAAAAACCAAAAGAGCCGAGAGAGCAGAGCAATCCGTGTATATAGAAACAACAGCTACAATGCTTCTCTTTCTTGTTCACTTTGTAGCCCAGCCGAAAGAAGCCTCGTCCTCCGTAAGGGTTTAGCAAAGGCTGACCGACGGTCCGTGAACGGCCAACAAAACAAAACAATAAGTAAAAGCGAAAGACGCCAGTGACGCCCGAACCGGCTGCTGTTCTTTCCGTCTCACAGAGATCAGAGCATTGTATAAACGCTATAGAAAATAAACGCCCCAAGTCCATGTATTGGCGTTGTCGATATGGCAGATGTGAATCATGTTGTATTGGGGTAGTGGCGTCAAAATTAAGCTATTGCAAACTAAGGATAACCTGTCTGACCGGCCGAGCTTCCATTAACCAAGCCAAGTTTTTATAAGCTTTGTTTCTAGACTTGCTTTTACTTTTTTTTCCCCATTTTCAGATATCATTGGCCGTTGTATAGCATTGAAAGAAACAATCGAGTGGATATTGCCTAGAAAGCCGACAGTTAATCATGTATCAGGACAATGGATAAGCCTCACTTTCTCTAATATCCATAACCCTGAAAGTGTGAAAGCAAAGCTAGATATGTGCCATATCCTTTGCTCAGGCTCTGTGTCTTAGTTCTTACCGGGAAAAAATGCCATAAGTGTGTTTGGAACACTCTCGCTTTGGCCTCATTGTTGTCTCGTAGTCTTGAATCTTATCCCTACCCCCGAATCTATGTAAGTCTCAAAATATTTTTATGTTTATTGTTATCCTACTTGCTGAGAGTTATGTTACATTTTATCCCTCGCCTAACTATTATAAGGCTTGTCGGGTTCTTTTTTTTTTTGCTTTCTTTCTGGGTGAAATCTACTTAAATAATCTTGGTTGGTTCTTTTTCCATCACCCCGGAATTCCGCTTTAAGTTGGCGTGGGTCTTTGGATAGCTGGAATAAAAAGAAAGATATCTTTATATTTTCGTCAATCTAATGATAAAAGTAGTAGTGATACGAATGAACGTAAGGAATATAATCTGTGGAAGCCTGGACCTTGACACCACTATTACGTCCTGACTCGTCGTACTCATAGTGTCTCCTTCACTTAGTGGGAGCATAGTTATGCGGAACTTGCCATGTAAGTAGGTTTTTTTTAGAACGCTTAATATCCCATAATATGGCCTTAATGGCTCTGTTCTTGTTTTTTTAGTCACGGGTATATCAGTGGCCGGCGGTATCCGAGATGTATCGGAAACATCAGCAAGTTCGTGACTTTGACAGGATATTAGGAACACTTTTCTCATATCTTATTCTCTATTTTTTTCGTATATGATATGACAGATCCGATATATACACATATGAACAAAAAAGGATTCTTAAGCAATGTTTACTAATACGTATTTGGCTACCACATATCTAGGCGGTCTGCTAAAATCGGCCTTCGCTCGGTGATGCACGACGGTGAAGTATATGCAACCCTATGCAACTGCAGACCCTAATCGTGTAAGATGCAATAACCGGTATCTACCCGTCTTTAGTTCAGATTACTATCGTGCTCTTTTTAGTGTTTTGCTGTCTTAACTCTGACCGCTGTGATTTCTCAAATCAGATGCTTCAGTAGCACTTCACTCCTAGTCGATTTTTTTAGCCAATTTGTATTCCTGGAATCACACTTAAAGCTGCAGTAGCATTTCTATCGTTGACATCCTTTCGCCCTATTTTGTCCTTCTGCATATTTTCTTTTTTTATTATAATACGCCGGTGTATACTCTAGAGACACTAGCAGAAAGTAACACAATATAGTTAGTCAATTATGGTTTTTTCTATTAGTATGGATAGAAAAAAAAGACTCGGTGGAGGGGCTGGAGTTGCAACAAACACAACCTAACTAGGCTGGGCAGTCCGACTTAGACCGCCTGGGCCACCGGGAAAGATCGACGATGCGGAACTGTAGTAGTAATAGCCAAGTAGTAGTACATGTGTAGTAGTATAATAACATTATTTTTTTGTCTCCTGCATAGTTGGCTGCAGCGGTAAATGCATTTTCTCCTATGATTGAACTAGAACCCGACTAGCATCAATGGTGAAAGCCGATGTGTAAGTCTTCCTTTGACTTTTTATTTCAGGATAGCTATCTCTATTTCTTCACTATAATCCCCTTCGATTTGTAGATATGTACATTGGCAAAAGTGAGAGAAGACATAGTTGCAAGGCGTGATCCATCCGTGTTTGACATCTGGTCCTCCGTTCCATCCTTACCATAAGATCAAGAGCCTTATAGTAGATACCTACGAGGATTTTGAAGCATGAAAATCTTGCCGGCCGCTCGATACAGGCCTTCATAGTAGGGTGTGAGTATCATATCAGTGATATGTTTAGCTAGTCAATCTATTTGCTTATGCATCTTGTCTGCTATTTATGAAAGATAGTCAACTTTCACATGTTCTCTATCTCTTCTGGCCCATTGCTTACAATTATTCTAAAGTACGTGGAGGGGACGTTGATCTTAATGGTAATGGTTTAGGTGTGGTCAAGGTACAGCTCCTGTTCTCAGACGGTAAAATAAGCACCTAAAATCGAATCGGTCAAACGAGTGAGGGACCACATAATCGTAAATCTAGCTGAACATCGATAATGGCAAATGTGCTTGAAATGATTAGCCAGTCTTAGTTGTTAGGATATTTCTACCAGCCGATCTAGATCTAGAATTATATCGACAAACTTCGAATTAGTAGGGTAGCTTTCATCATAAACGATCTTCTCGAAGAATGCCGCATTGATCGTTCTGTCCATGAAGCTTTTAAACTTTTCTTTCAGCTTGGTTAGCATTTAGACTCCAAATTTCCTGTCAAAGTAATCGGCATCAATGCTACTGATGATACAGTATGTATAGCCCTAATTACGTACTATGATTTTTTGTTCGTCTCGGAACCCTTTGTATCTTGGAAACAATAGTTTATATGAGTCTGAGTCTACATATCTTGTATCATGAACACTATTCCTTGTATGAGAATGCCCCCCCAAAAGTAAGATTGGGAGACTATCCAAGAACAGCAACACAGTATGAGATCCTGTTAGTTCGCTTGGCAAGTCTAGGACATAATGAATCCGTAGTAAAGGCCATATATCTCGCAGTTCATATGCATACATTGGGAATCTACAATCTTAGATACACAGCCGAGGGCATTCGGCATTCATTGTCAGGGCTAGTCCGAAGCTTAGGCTATTCGTTGCAAGTTTGTGGTGTGTTCCCTTCAAAATACCACGTCCAGTTTTACATTGGATAGTCCTCTGTGGAAGGGGGTTGAAGGGGAAAACCTGTAGGAATTTCTTCTCGCTGCTCTATAATTATTTTCAGCCACTACAAACCAAAGTTGTCACAACAGTGGACTTGTCAAGGATCTAGCGTGAAAGAAAGAGAAGGGAGGGGGGGTTCATGTTGTAATGGTTGTTTGTTACGGGGCTCCCTCTTCCATTTTGGATAGATTGAGATCTCAAAGCAACCACTACAGATCTTACTTAGTAACTAGTCTATTAATTCACTATAACAAAATAACAACACTGAGAGCCCCTCAGAAAGTTGTTATTACTACCGAACATAGTAGATAGTAGAGCATAAACACATATCGCTTTCGTCGTATACTCAGCGCACATCCATTCACCAGCTGAACAACACGTTAAACAAAATACGTTCATTCCTTTTGTATTGATCAAAGAACGGAGTCTCGCTCAACATGTTTGAACCTCTATCAAGTTCTAGTTAAAAAGACTCAATAAGCCCTTGTTCTCAGCTAACCCTAACTCTCACTCATTCAACTTTAACACTGAAGTTATAAATAACATGTTCACAATTTATTACTCCTTACAAATTTCAAGGCTCTGCCACAGCATAACTTGAATCTTGAAAAGAAAGACATCTGATTAGAGTTTCAGGCTTTCATAATCACAAGACATATAAGATCGTGACTAGGTTCAATTTATTAGCAAGCAGTATCGGTGTATAACGCCCTAAAGAGATACCCAGGGCTACAGATAGCCTGTTTCTCAGCCTCAATAGAAACTGACAAGGCATGATTTCCCGCAATGTCTAACAAGAACCGGGCAATGAAGTACAGTTTTCAGGCCCAGATAATGATAATGATTTTCTATTTTTTGTTTTATCTTTTACCATACCAGCTACTCGAATCTATGGGCTGGTGTTACAAGATGGGATCTTGATTTGCAACACACGAAAAAAAAGTCAAAGCTACAAGAAACGGAGGCAAGTCTAGAAGGCCCTGAGGTCTCATGTATGCGTGCGTGTATGCTTGTATACAACAGGCCCTGACTTTAATGCTAGGCCAGTGGTTTGATCTTGACGGTACAACTGTTGCTAGTTTTCCTCACAATATTATATCCTGGGTCCCCGTGAGAAAGAGGAAACGAAGCCCGTGCCATATAGGCTACAGAGATGTCAAGATCTTGGAGACACAGCTAGTAATCCCTGACTATCGTGAAGAGTTGTATGTTATCTGCTCCCAAGAGTGTGTGAGGATCAAGCACTTTTGCACCCCTTCTCTCCAGTCACGATACTCAGGACCTGTTCTTGTGGTCTGGAGAAAGAGGACACGCTTGTAGAGATGGTGTCTTGTTTTGAGAAGGCTCCTAAGTCTACTCTGCAAGAAAACCTTATCAAAGATAAGATAAAAATGTCTTATTTCTAGATCTACAAAATTTTAGAGGGCTATATTCGTATGTTTGCGTGTCAAAAGCGGGATAGATCTATATGCACATCCAATTTTATTCACTATCTCTCAGAGATAATAATGAGAGCATTACAAAATTCTATAACTGGAACACTGTAATAGGACTTCCATTATAAGAATGTTAATATAGTATATACATACGTGTTGCTGGGTCACTGTTATGAATAAAAAGAAGAATAGTGCTTGACGGGACATAATAAAGAAGATAACGATAGGAAACACAGGGGTCATGATGACTTACTAGCTAATTTATTTTCTTTTTCCTTGAGTAGGACCTGATGGAACAATACTAAAAAAAAAAGAGCCAAAAAGATAGCACACGGCTACTGTATCACTGCTATCAAGTATGTCTGGGGACGATCTGCTAATGATTAATGCAAATATGACAGTAATAGCAGTGAATAGACGCTGTCCCCTGGTTACACTACAGGCCTACGATTATTCAAAAGCTATTTTTGGTCAGCCAAGTAATGTATGAGATAATGCGTTTCTTGGCTTACTCAACGTTTTACTTCCACCATCATTTTAATCACTATCTTTCTCATAGGCGACCTCTTAATCTTTGGATTGATCTTCATACCTATGTAGTCTGATTACGACGCCTCTGGTTGGCTATATTCCCTTGAGTTTTCGGAAGTAGTTCCGAGCCTAGCACTATATTGTTTCCTATACGGTGCCTAAGCTTGTCTCCTGTATTACTGCGGCCTTATATTATATGTACGCAGCTACGATAACAAGCCATATTGATCATGAGATGAAGGACATGTTTTGGCAGTTCTATGCTCACTTTTCTCACCTTTTTGTCCACTAGCCCTGTTATATCTGTAACAGATTTGTCTAGGTTATCCAGATATGCGTTTATGATGAAAGGGATCGTGTAGTTATGGCAGGATAATGACTACCCTTACTACGCTACAAGAATTACCACTAGATATTTGAGTGTGAAGCCAAAAATGTACAACCTAATCTAGATTTCTATTTTAGATGCGATAAGGCAGCACTTTTTATCTTTTGTGGCGGTTGTAGGACGAGCCGAGATACCTTATGCCGTAGTTTCCCACGACCTTTTCTTTGTCTAGAAAGTGATACCCTATCCATTTTCCCTTCCTCCTGACTTAACGATTTCTTCTTCCTTCCAGTGCCTTTTCAAAATCATAGCCTATTGTATCGAACCTACCATAGCTTAAAGATAGATACTTGTGGCCATTAGACATATTGGTCACAATCCCTTCAATTCTTCTTTCTGCCGCTCTCTTTTGTCGCTTTATTTTTTTTTCTTCTTTTGTCTCGCTTATATTGCGTTATTTGGACTAGACCGTGGAAATCAGGCCTGTCTAGCTTCTAACATATAGTCACTCATAGTGTGAGCATAGCGATACGCCATTTGCGATATACACGAATTTTCCTTGTACAAAAGGCACAAATTATTAACCATGTATAGGGTTTTTTATTGACTTCCACAATTGTAAGCATATATCCACTGACTACTAAGTCTATCTGTACTTCTTAGATACTATATACCCAACCTCGGTGAGACAGCCCTTCATTTGTAGGCAATCTCCAAGAGCGACGTGGCCAGCCAGAGACAACCGTACATTCAATATACAGGATTATGTATGGATTGAGGAATATCATTAGAAACATGCACAAACCTATAAAAAAGCCCACTAAAATACTAAATACGTCGCATGTATTCAATGATATACTTAGTGGCTGGCTGAATTACATGAAAAAGGATGCGACCCGAATCTCAACATCACATAGCTTGACAACGCTCTGCGTCATGTTTCAATATTTTGTCACCATACAACATGCTAACTATGTGTAGTTAACCCTAGTCGTTGTCTGTGAACAACTTAGTTTTATTTCTGACATGACAGACAATGATAAGAAAACAACGGATACCTGTTTACAGATATTTGTAGGTTAGGAGCTTAAGCTAGGTATAGTACACGGTGTTGAGAGAATCAAGTCAACCAATTCCAGGGTGACACGATGTGATCATTGAATGTAAGCGAAAAATGAAGTACAAAATCAAATTACATCATTGAGCATTTATCTTCTAAAATGATGAATAACTTAATACGAGACAAGTTTGTGACGTGAGCTTATTACAAATATTTGTTTAGTTTTTATTTTTTGAAATCATTCACAGTGCGAACAAAATGTGGATTGATATCATGTTATGTGAAATATTTGGTTAAAGCTAGATATATCTTTTCATCTCCAATAAAACACACGACCATAGTTACAAACTCGAGATCCAGTAAACCATATATATATGGGAGGAAGGAAACCTCATTACGTTGGTGGCGTTTTCTATAATCTTCTATCACGTCGTTGTATTCTTCATAGTTATATGAAAAAAGAAACCTTTGATAGAGTACGAGTTGACCTAATGAACTTTTACTGGGTAGATGCCGTCCATAATAACTAGGTATTCTAGGGAGACCCCATGTTAGTTGCAACTCATTCTGTGGAGGAACTGTGTTTCTTGTCTTATTTTCCTGTTTCGTATAATAAGCTAATCGGTCGTGTTTCCTAGTGACCGCTGTTGCACCGAATGCAGCACTGGAAATGAGATCATAATAGGGCCAGTTCCCACGCTTGTTGCAACAAAGTCTTTGAAACAGGTAAAGTAACCTCATCTTAGGCTAATTCACAAGCTTCATCTTCTTACTATTTTTTTCTTTTTTATAATATGGCCATACTATGGTTTAAATACGAAATGTTTCTAAACAAAAATACGATGCGGATATGGCGAAAAATAATTATACTTTACAACAAATAAACACAATGAAAAATAGCGTATGCGCATAAACTTGAGTATGTATCCAGAAATCCAAGAATGGAGATAAAAGTCATGGACAAAGATGGCCCGTGCGTGTTTTTTAGACCTACTGGAGTCGCCGAAAACTTAAGGTGGGGCCACTTTCCCTAATGGAGCAGTCGATTAGTAGAAAGAGCGTATCGACAAGACAGGTTGAATCCTTGCAATCGAAGCCATAGAACACTTCTAGAAATACGCTAGAAGGGGGGAGTGAGTGGATCTATCCTAAGTTATTTTTTTCTTGTCTCGTTTATTTTGTTCTCAGGGTTGTTGCAATTGGGGGCCGGGAAAATGAAAGGAAAGTGTGACGAGGGCATTGGATGGCATGTGAAATGTGATGAAGTACGCCTGGCTCTTTCCTGTTTATCTTCACCGTAACTACAACTGTTAGTTAACTAGTTAGTTATTCAATCAACTACATGAAAGTATATTTTGCGATGCGGTTTTGAAAAACCCCGATTCCACGAATATTCGTATCATAATAATACGTTTATCCATCTTTCTACTCGTTAGTAGATTATTTCCCGGCGAATGCATACATAGTTGCCACAATATAAACTAAGATCTACATAACAAATGACATGAAATGAAATTAAATCAAGATAAGATAATGGCTGCAATAAACCCTGACGCCCATGGAAAACATTTTAGTATTTGTCGAACAGAAAGAAACAAACAACAATCTAAGAACAATCAATTTCATGCTCGTTCTTTGACTTGCTGCTACAAATATGCGTGTTGTTCTCATTCATGTTACAGAACATGGTGGAGATGTGGCATCTCTTTCTCGGTTGTGTTTCTGCATCTGAATAATACAACAGCATGCTATCATAATGTCGCAGCACGACATGATAATGGGTTTCTGGTGCGCAAAAATTGAAAACAACATATGTGCGGTCATAGGAAACTGCATCCTTCTAATAACGACAACAGGAATACAATAATGACTTGTCACTGCAGAGTTGGCGGTGAATAAATCTTTTGATACATACATTCACGGGAGAGTACGAATATTTAGCCGGACTAGACCGTATCGTGTTGAATCGTGTGGATGCCTATTTTATGCTTCATAGTTGACGAATAGTTGATAGAACTAGAATATATTAGTACCTACAACTATGCATACAGATATATTAAGCCAAGCTAAAAACAGTGATATGCTCTAATTCTTCGCTGTTGTCGTTAACTCAAGTGCCCGTGCGTCCTGTAGTACATAAGACAAAGTTGAGCTTCGACCAACTAGAGAGCCTTCCACTAGGTAAGATCTTTAGCTGTTTTTGGGCTATTTTCGGGACGAAGTTGGTGATGAACAAGGAAATAGTATGGGAGCCAGGGGGGAATGACGGCAACTAAAAAGGCACCTGGTGCTGGGAATACAGACTAGCTAGGTATACTAAGTTGGGCTTACTCATGCATTCTTGACTTTTGCTACTTTTTTATACTTGGGATCTGGCAAATGCCGCCCAAATTTAGAGCCTTGCTGTCAAAATCCGGAGACAGCGGGTGAACTTGAACACTTGGTGGCCCAGGCGCCTTTGTTTTTGTAGTTCATCTAGCCTACACTAGTGGCTAGTGTTCATTGTACTACTTTTGGATTTACAACTAAATTGAATCATCGAGAATCAAGAGTGTTTTCCTATAGTTTTCTTGATTTGGTAATACCGAATGACGGATGAATCGAAAACATCATTCAATTGACCTTACCAATGAATGGCAAGGTAGAATAGAACGGCGTGAAGAAATAATGACTGACGATAAAAAGTTCCTCTTGTTAGCTGCGACTGCGGTATATATTGTGCAGCACCCCAAAACCAGCCTTCACATCATGATGTAGCCTGTTCACAATACATGAAAAGTAACTTCTCAAGCCTAGAGTAAACAATAACAAATTACCAGCCATAATTGTCGTAGTGGCCGGAAATACAGCGTTACGGCAACAATAGCATCGTACAACAGCCTTATTTTTTGTGTACAAAGTAGAGCACACATGAAAACTCTGCTAGTCAGCTAGTCACTTTTTTTCAAGCCTCATAAATAAGATGGTAATGGGAGTTGCATGGCAGCATAGGCGTATGCATAAGATTTGCAGCTTGTGTGCGTGGTTTATTTTCTTCCAGTCTCTTTTTCGCATCAAAGCGGCTGCAGGTTTGTTATGCGGACACTTTGTGGCTTACCGACACACTAATATGCTAGACTAGAGGAAGAAAAAATCAAAAAGAAGCCATCGTGGGTGGGAGTAGTTAAACCCTACATAGCGACAATGGGGAGTAGGAAGTTGTCTTTACACCGTCTTTCTTTTAGGAACTAGTTTTTTTGGTTACTGAATGGTTTGCCGGTGGAGCCTATATTTTCTGTATTGTACAGAACAATGGAATAAGCAAAGATCTACACCGACCTGTTGGGCCCAGATGCATAATACGTATATACGCCAGTTTGATCTATGCCCTTGAATGAGAACTTGTATTATTTTGCAGTACGATGGAATGTTGTAGTGCATACAAAGACACGCAAACTAACTTGCTGTGTAGAAATTGTACTCTCTTTATTTATTCAACAGACCGCTCTATCGATTCGAACAATATCTTTCGCTGAATAATACCCTGAATTTTCTACCTCGAGCATCATCTGTTTGCTTCTTTCTATGTATTTGTTTTCCGGGCAACATACACTTACACAAAAAAATCAGGAGAGTTTGTCACTACAAAATGCCTTCTAGTCTAGCAAGCAGATACAGTTCAAAGGTCACATCGTGTCGACTTTGGATCTGGCCAGGATTCAGATGACCGCGATCTCACGGCTAGACCGTCTTGACGTCCGTGAGCGAAGGCGACTCTATAGCAAGAAAACAAAATAGCCAAAAGGCAGCTAGTACAGTAGGTTATGACGAGGGTTAGAAACCAGAGGGCCCCTTCCCCCCGTAGACGGATTATGCTTCCGATGCAGTCTAAGGCCTCAAGGTTGTAATGGCAGCGTTAACAACAGGTCTAGAAATTGTGCAAGTTGAGTCCAAACTAGACAAGGCTAAATAGGCCACTGATACATACCCTTCCCATTCTAGGATTGTTTTTCTTCTTTTTGTTACATTTTGCTTCCTTTTTTTCTTTACTACTTTGACTTTTTTAGATCTCACCGCAAGAGACAGGGATCGAATGGACCTTTTAAGGCAACACAATTACAGCTACCATTGAATTTCGAGCAAGTAAAATCTCCTGGAGTGTCAGGCTGAATCAAGGCGGGAACAAAAAAGCATCACAACTCTGAATTACGCAAATATAATAGTGGTGAAGATGCGTTTCTTTTCCTTCTACGTTGTACGAGAAGAACTAAGTAACGAAAAAACAAAACTTGTGTTAACATGATGTGATATACAAAAAACTGTATACTTGCTTTTGATGTAAAGTCAAACTAAAAATGCAATAACTATTAGCCGTCATGATACTTTTGATGGGCGGATTACCAGACAAAAGCAATGACTATTTTTGCAACGACACACAAACAAAAAACAATGGCCTATCAAAGTACACTTGAATAAGTGAACAGACGAAGACCTGAGAAGCAAGCACAGCGGAAGTAACCGTCCGAGGTGCATCAGACGAGAATTGCAGATGTTGTGAGAAGTGGTGACTTAAATCTGGATGGGCAGAATATGCAGAGTTACTCTTTTTTTTTTGCTTAGCAAAATGGGCTTTGCGTCGACCTGAGTTAGCCTCGCAACAAGTGCTACGTTTCGTCAAAAGCCGTCATAATTAGACTGATACGCAAACATGGATTGCCCAAGCCTTGAGGTTGCCGTCAAACGATATTTAAGGTGAGCCCCGTGCGGTGATACAGCCCCAAGGGCTTCGAAATCCAAGAGAGTGGGAAGAGGGTTGAATTGTTGATCTTTTACTTAATAAGCAGATAGCCATATACAATTATGCCTTGAATCACTTGCTATACAATGTTTGAAGTCTATCGCCTATTCACAAATAACAGTTTCCTATTACCATAACTTAACATTTATCCGGATTGGTTTGGCCATCTTTACAAGCGAAACACAATGCCTGAGCGCATGTTAGAGACCAAGCACGATGATATTCTAAGCCTTAACAACTAACGAAAAATGGCAAAAAGTAAGCTATAACCCTTATTCTTATGATTTTCTTCTTCTTCCATTGTGTTCCTTCATGATGCGTACCAGTAATTTATCACACAATAGTGCCAATGTTGAGACGAAGCCAGTCTCCGAGCTTCTATTCAAAGCCGTTCGTTGTCCCCTTCATTACCCAATTTTGGTACTGGAAATCGATAGCACACGCGTATTTTCAAGATCGGCGATTTGGCCTGAAGTTGCTTGATTGCCTGTATTTTCGTGCGCTTGCCACTATTTAGAACAAGGAACAAGATGTTCCAGTCTTTTGCCCTCTCCTCCCTCAAACACAGCCGTATGTATAGTGCCTACTTGATCTCAAACACATATTGCCAGAGTTATTCCGGCATAACCACGGGCAACTTGCTAATCTGATTTTTTCTTCTATAGCTATTACAAGAAACATTTGTCTCTACCCTGGTTAAACTGAGGCACACGGCGTTGCACCGGTCTCTTTGAACTCAAGAGGCACAGAAATCTGAAGGGTGATCATGACAGTGGCCTCTAATAAGGACACTATGTACACCGGTGATAATGACTATGATTTATACATGTAGTCGTCTTTCTTGGCGATGAAGAAGAAGGCTTGGCTGGGACATAAACAAAACGCGAAGATTGCGACGAGAAACCTTGCAGTCTCTGCCAGTCTAGACCTTCAGAGAAGTGTGTTTATCTGTTTACATGTACACACGTCTGCCTACAAAAATCAAACAGGGCAGTTATGGAAGGCATGGGATACGATCTTGTCTATGATCGTGACAAGTGGAGATGCCCCTGACTGTGACCACTTTAGCATGACTACTTCTTGTTCTACTATAGAAGGGTGATATTACAATGACTTTAACCACTAGTTGAAACCTAAGTCTTTGTTAGAAGCGGTGAAGACGACGGGCTTGGATATGTCGTGCCATAATCGAATTCATGGCATATATCTCTACATCTTGTCAACAATCACTTAAGACAGGATATCTTGTGATATATCCTTTCTGCGCTGCACACAAAGTATACGGACTTGACCGAACATAGGTATAATGTTCTATCAACTAGGTTAACCCGAGCCACCCAAGAAAACACTCGCTTACATTTCCTGAATAACTGGAGAGTTGAAGAATCAAGGGAGTATCAGCTACATTCGATGCTCACTTTCTATAGAAACAAAGAACATAGAGACAATAACTTGAGGGAAAATCAGCATATGTTCGGGGGTGCAATGCTCACGGGGCATTTGGTGAACCGACTGTTCGCATTTTCAGCTCTAATTGTATATATTTGTTCATGATAAGTCGATCGATCAGCCACCTGCTTTTTCTTGCCTTTTGTCAGAAAATGAATGGCAAAACCAACAGTAAAGACTTACTCCAAAGAAGGAAGCCTCTAACCTAGAAAACGTTGTTATAGGCTTATACAGCTGACCTGATGAAGTCTAGTCTAACCAAAAGAAAAAGACCGCACATGAATTAGCGAGCAAACGGCAAAGTTGTGACCTAAGTTCACTTGATAAGGCATGTTTCTAGCACAGAACTAGTCACACATTCACAATCCACTCGGAGGCTAGCTGCATTACCATATCTTGTATGCATAGAAGCTTAAGATGGGCGCTACAGTGTCCCCTTCTAGAAAAGTCCAGAGACATGTTGGGAGAGCTAGGAGATCAGCAAGCACGGTTGAATATGGATAGACCGTGATATGGCCATTGCATAGGTGCATGTAAGCAGGTACTGTTGGTTCTGGTTTGGACAGTAAACATTAATCAACGCAAGGGATAACGTAGTTCATTGATAATCATATTAGGTCAAAGGTCGTGAAAGCAAGTCGGAAAATGGACAACATCTCAGATGTGGAAAACTCTGATATTACTCAATGTAACTATTCAGCTTGATAACTTCGGCAATTCGTTTCTATTTTATTTTTATTTTTTTTCTTATTTTTTCGAAGCGACGTCACTTGTATGAATGTCCTAAGAAAAGATATCCAAAAAAAAACAGGAAATAAAATCGACTCCCATGGTGCGCTTTGAACTCTAGAGTGGCCGTGCAATTAATCCTAGAGCGACAATTTCCGGACTATGGGAGTCTTCTCTTTGTGAATACACCTTAAAGTGACGTCATGGCTGGAAAAGCAATCAGACAGATAGGTTGTTGATGTGAGTAACTGCATTTTTGTTTGCATTGGCTGTCGTAACATCATTTTCTTCTTAAGACGCCTAGCTTACAAGTTTGGGTTTCATTGGCATATCTGACAGACATATTTTTGTGTCACCATCAGAACAATACGACAAAGAGTAAACTGACTAGTACTAGCTTGGTCTGCTATTCCAGTCTCTTGCATAGAGAAGGCTATTGCTTGTTCAAGTATCAAACAGTGCGGTAGTTCCATCTACGCCTTGATATTGGAGTTTGAACTGTACCTGCGTGTATTTTCTTGTTTGCTTTATATCAGTGTTCTCTCGTTAACACGGACAAATGCGGACCGAAGAACTGAAACCGCAAACAAATACATCGTATATCTCTGAAGAATACCTTCCAAAATGCATCGGCCCGGCGTTCGTCGATTATATGCATCTCTGCTACGCATATCCCCTCTATTCCCGACCGGCCGGTCTAGTCCATATCTTACCCGTGCTCAACACTTTCTCGATGATAGCGAGGCCTTACTATCAAATATTCAGGATCTATTTGTCGTGGAATTCCTCCAGGTAATCACCAATTAGCTGTTCATGTTCCCTTTTCCTGCATGAGCTTAGATTCATTTCTGGCCCGAACTTGTTCTAGACGGACATCTCTTGAAACAAGCGGAGATATATCATTTGCCTTGGTAGAAGGGCCGCTAAGTAGCTCCGGCGTCTTCTTATTCGCGTTCGCTTCCATTTCCACCCCCTGGCAACGATATAGAAGAACAAACAACAACCTGTTCTCGATATTCTTCCCGTTTTCCCCGGAGCTTCCACTTTGCTCTTCTTGGCACAAAATCCGATTTTGCAATAGAAGCGGCAAAATGCTCGGGCTGGTGATATCATAATCTCTTTCCCCTCGTGCAAGGTTCTTTATCTGGCCCCGCAAAAGGCACTTGTGATGTCTTGATACCTATTCGGTACCTGCAGGAATGCCAGTCGCCGGTGATGATGCTTCAAATTCCCTTTCCTCCCTTTGACTGTAGAATTAGTATGAATCTTTCTCTACGTAAGACTTGACAGTAATTTCCAGCCGTGTTTGTTTCCCGAGTTGGATGGTCTGAGCTGCCTGTATAGGCTTCTATCTAGGCAAATATTAAACTACTATAGTAATTCTCCCACTTACACCCCTCCGCTGGCCACAGGATTACATGTACTTCTTAGTCCCCCACGGCGAGATATCGTCGCACTGGCCAGTTAGCGGTCTGTTATATGGTGTTTTTTTTTCTCTTTCTGTTGTTCCATTCTTGCTATACTAGCTACTAATCAAAATATGGATTTAGTTTTCCTGAGCAAAAGTGCTCCAATACTACTAGAGCCCACATCTCTATAGAGTCGTGATGACACTGTCTTAACGTAGTTTATGCAATGCGGAAGGAGAACGTCTGGAGAAATCCAGTGGAGAAGGTTGCAATGACCAGTAGAATTCCGGGTTCCTGCATAAAGTAAGCCCATACCAAACCTGCTGCAGGAATTAGTGGACCGGCTTTCTGCTGTCGTGTATTATTTCCAGACTCTTCGTAGTTCTTCTAGGCTTAACTTGGGACTATGTATGCACCCCATTAGCATCCCAAGATAATACTCTCAGTCTAGATCTACCTCGAGCGGCTTCTCCAGTTGAAACAAACATAGACGGTGCTGTGTTTGCTATGGCACCTACCTCATTCTGCTCTACTACTGCATTACCCGTCGGAAGCCAAGCTATTCCTCTTTACATTCGTGGTTTTCTTACTGTCTAGTTATGTCCACTACCTTTGTTTGTCTGGCAATTCTCTCTCGAAGTTCTCTCAGTTCTTCATGACGTATTCACGGGCCCTTCGGGCCATAGTTCCCCTTTATTTTCCTTCTCCATACTGATTTCTTAGGCTCCATTTCCCGCCCTAGCTAATGTACATACTTCATCTTGACGCGTCGCTGCTTGGACTCTTAGAATCTGAGCGCGAGACAGCACAGGACCTTTAGGCCTTTTCTCACTGGCTGATAGAACCTATGGATCGTGACTCGGTGCTTGCTTTATGCAGCTGAGACTAAGCACAGAAACCAAGATATGTGCCAGAAAACAAAGTACGACGCTCTGAACTGAACCGTTCTTCTGGGTCTTGATCAAAAACATAGTCGTTTCTTGCGAAATAAAAACATACTAGTTAACGCTAGTTCGAGTAGTTAAAGTCGTCTATACAGCTCTTAGTTTACAAATCTGAGTTTCTATTTCGGCTCCATCTTCCTCCAAAAACTCTCCTCGCGATTCAACGTTGCTACCAGAAATATTGGATTGTTAACATAGAATCGGCCCCTCTCGGCCCAACTAGAAAAGATCGATAGATTCACCTCTCTCATTCGACTCTGCTTAGATATAGCCATACTCTATTGTTGGCTCCGGGTACTACCTTGATATGAGAAGTAGACAAGGTTTAGTACAAGGCATACAATAATGGCATCCAGAAAGGGGACACGAAAAGTCTAACCGAGAAACGATTATGATGACGGCTCGCAAATTCATGATGTTGGGTGTATTTTGCCAAGAAATATCCCACCCGTACATATCATGTACAGATAGATATACATAATCTAAGTCTTTCTTTCTTCATTTCTTTCTTTCCATTGTTTATGTACAAGGCTCTTGATATGTGTCCCCAGTCATAAACAGACACCTGTGCTACGACCAAGAATAAGACTAGTATTATCAACCCACCTTTTTTACATTTATTATTCCACCAACAACAAGTGTAATCCGATACTATGATATAGATTAGGTATTAGTATATCTTCGTTCAAGTTAATACATGCATATATACTATCAAATGTAAACTAGGGAGGGGTGTAGACCTTGTCTTGGCATCAAAAGCGGAGACAGGACCCTTTGACCACCAAGATTGTGGTATTGAGTTTGTTATTAGTACTTCAACGGCGACTTAGACCGTACTAGTTCTAGTAATACCTACAGAAAGAGAGATGTCGACGGATCAAGATGCACGTGCCGGAATTGTATCTATGCTATATGACGCCCTAGTCTTTCTTCGTCTTGCTGTAGATCTTCGTCCTGCCTCTTTTTGTATCAAAAGATTTGGTAACACCGCATGCAGTATAGCGGCGTATCTTATGCTTCAAAAACGCGTTGGCAAATTTGGATAAGTGAGCGAATCATTGTATTGCAAGTCTGGTCAGATACGCAATCGGTAATCTATATCACATCTACATTTGCATATCTAGGCATGTGAAGGAAAAGCTTCCTTATCAGATAGGCATTAACCAATCTAATTACTTGGTAAGCTGAGATATGTATGTAGAAGGTCTAGAATTATTCAAGTAATTCGTTCATTTTTTTCCTCATTAAGCCATTGCGAGAAATATCAGCCGTCGATCAAACCTATTCTATGCTTTATCCCGCGTTTCTTTTTCCTGCTGTCTAGTACCGAAAATATCAAAATAGTAACTAAACCCATGATCAAATTATGCAAACTAGAAAATCCAGGGAACATGTCTTTATATCTAAGACACAAATAGAATACACTAATAAATCACGGTTAGGAAAAAAATGCAACTTTGAAAAAAAAAAAGAAGGAAAGTGTAACCGTCCAGAACCATAACATCTAAAGTATCTTTGTAAATTATTGATTAAAACCGTTAGTCAAATTTATAACCCTTCTTAAGTTAACGATACGACATTTTTAGGGTTAAGCAGGTTAGTACGCTTAATCTTAACGACGACTAACAGGCAACTAACAGACAACACACATGCAAGACTGTTTATCTACTTCGGCCTTACCAAAAGTATCGAGACTATATTATACAGAAATATCATGCAAATTTACCCATAATACCTCGATCTTCCGACTATCTTCCCTGTTCGATCCAGACTCATCTAAACCCATCGAGTAAGACGCCCTTGAGAACCACCAAGCATCTGTCTTACAAATGAGGAGATATACTCCATATAACGCGAGATATACACAATAGCAGTATATGAACTATACACTCACGTACCAACAAGAGGCTTCTGCTGTCTGACAGAGACTCATTGTCACGAAGTTTCTATCCATTTGGTAGTTGAAACAAGGCAAGCTCGGGCATTGCCAAGACTGAGCAAAGGGCACACAGAAGTCTTTCTTCCCATTCTCTCTATCTTCATCCTTATCACTCCATCTTTACTACTCAAGAGTTTGAACTTTCCCTGGAAGGGTATTTCCGACGGCGTCAGGCAAAGGATTAAATAGGGATATTAGCCGTAAGTTACGTGGCAAAAGAGTAGCCATCGATCTAGTTAAGTTCTATCAATATCACGGGTTTTTCTCGTTTTCGTTATCCTAATAGAGATGTTAGTCTTCGAAAATATGAGAAACGCACGAGCCTCTTCCTTTCCTCTAGTCAGGTATATCGTCGTCCATATGAGCAGAAAAAAGGTCTAGGCATACACGTCCTAGAAGAGGGTATTTCTAAGGCGGCAGGCAGATCTCATCTCGACCCAACAAACTAACATCTGTACAATGTCTTCCAGTTAGTAATTGTTTTCCCTTGCATCCGTTATTTTATTATTTTCTTCTAGTACCATTTCGTTCCATTTCCACTATACAGACCTTCCAGCCTAAGTAGATGCAAACTTTCTTTGTAACACATTCCACAAAGGGGAGAAGCAAGCACGTTGCTTGCTTCTCCTTCCGACAAAAGGGAAAATGTTTGATGTCCCTCTACGTTTTGTCTACCTTGCCAATTTGAAATCTTGTCCCAAAAATGTGGCAGTGACATTACCTAGTAGAAAATTTTTGTTTTACATGCAGTCTAACAAGCTGCCGCCACGCTTGCAGTCGTACAAAAAAAGACGAAACATACCGACTAGAGTTGGCAATTATCATTGTTGCCGTCATAGCATTATGAAGTATCCATCTCTCGACTTACCCCAAAGCTTTCCATCTCACACCGGGGAAGCTTCCTGATCTACAAGCTCGGGTGATCACTGGCTAACATGTATCAGGTGTCCATCGGATTGCCGAGCAGATAGCACTAGTGATCATAGGCACTACGGCCACATGCTTGCCCTTGAACAAAAACAATGGCGGCTCTTTTATTTTCCGTTACCACTTGACAAGCAACGAGTATAGCGTTCCGTCTTAGCAATGTCCTATTTCCTTGTTCATAGCATGAACTCTGAAAAGTCGCAGCATGGCACAGTACCCTTCATACTTGAACAGCCGACATCTGAATGCTATCTTGAATCGATCGTGATATAGAATCTCGTGTTATACAGATATCTATTTAGTTACAGTGAAATATAAGTCTTTCTGCCCAACTATTAGTCAAGACAACTGTGGCTAAGCAAATGTATAAGTGAATCGGTATACACCGAAGTTACATCGCGCCACTTCCTGTAGATTTGAATGTACCGCTTACAATACTAGGCCAAACTCTTCTCCTCTTTGCGAACATGATACGTGGTATACACGATGTTTCTCCGTCCACCTTTCCACTACTGGTGCCATTATACTGTTCAACTCGTATCGAAGGTAACCCCCAGTTTCTATCCTTCTTTCTCTATTCTTCTTCCCCGCATGGCTTTTAAAAAAATTAGAGAACATGTTACATCAATGATATCGATAGAAGTACCATTACATTCCAAGGTCTCTTTCACACCCATCATAGGGTTGATTCCTCTCAAACTGTGAGGCTGCCAAGACTGTCTAAAAGTCTTAATGCGACAATAAAAACATGATGACTTTGCTACTAGATGTGATCTAGTTTTTATTTCAGTTTCTCTGGTACTGAAGATAATTCAACATTATGATATGTAACATTCTTATGTAGGTCCAGTGGAGGTTTTTGTAGACCATATCAATAATATTCCCTTGGCAGTTTATATGCAATCATTTTTATGTAGTTACACCTACTAATTATTTCCTTGTTGAAAACATTTATCACCAGAGAATTATACTCGGTTTGAACCCTTTCGATAAGATATCACGAGTTTTGTATAGCCTTTCAAAACGTAAAGTGTAACTTCCATAGAATACCGCACATACATGTATTTTGCTAACCATGCATCAAGGGTGGAGGTACTTTCTAATACAATATATCTAACTAACTATGTAACTACATAGTTTACTTTTACAATAGAAGACCAGCATAAACTAAGGATGACTAATCGACAATAAACGTAGACTATATGTATGCTTATAGTTTTATAAGAAGTGACTATGGACTTCTTAGAAGATAAGAACATAAAAATGTATAACTTTATCATAGAACACAGTATGATTGCATAATCTATTTTTTTTATATTTCGATTGATTCATAGTGATACGTATGTACTTGTATAGGATCTCTAGCTCCAAGAGCCCTGATAAATGAACAGTCTGCACGTGTTTGCTTACTTTGTGAAAGTACCGTACTGCTCAGCTTGTTTCCAGTCTCCCTGTTGAAGCAAGGCAATAGGACAAGAGCGAATCGATATGGATCTAAGAATGAGACAAAGAAAAGAAAACGCATACATGCATGTTATTCTGTTCCAACACTCTGTAATTGTACATGTTCCGTCACGGACCCGAAGTTCACTCACGGCCTTTCAAGACAATACCGACATATTTATCTTGAGGCACCAATAATGTAAGGTAATTCCTTCTCAAAATTAATCAAGAAGGTAACTTACCTATACATGCATACGTACGTAAAGGCATATACAACTTTTAATATTGATGTACTTGTACAGACAATCTATGTATGTCTCATACATAGCCAGTCTCTGTGGTTGTACAGTGACAAAGAAGTGTAAATCATCACCCGTTGTTGAGAAGGATGTTAATGAACCAACAAAGAACCGTTATGACGAGAAACGATAGCATCATACGATACTTACATACTGGGCTTGATGCATATTGTTACATAGGGCCTCGATGTGGACAGAACGGCAAACGTATTATCTTGAGTAGTTATCTATAAAATATAATATCCAAAGAAATAATAGGGGGAGAGCGGGAGGGGTAAGTGAAGAGTACCAATAAGACAAGAAAGATAGAAAAAGAATGGGGATAGATAATATAAAAAAAAACAGATATACAAGTAAGATGGAATCAAAGCAATAAACAAATAAGGAAAAAGGACCAATAGTCAACAGTTTACGATGAAAATACCAAGCACCGAATGCTTATCTTGGGCCACTGAGATAAATGTCGCCGGAGGTCCCCAAATAAAAAAAGAGTAATCTCGCTGGTGCAAATCAGAGGGATTGGTGCACTGGTATGTGTATGGCCGACGCTTTCCCAAGCTTTGAATGGTTGAGTAAAAGCCACCTCTTTAGCCTAATAATCGATAAATTCCAAAATTCTGCCGTGCCGGTCTTATATAGGACGCCTTAATCTAATGAACTTGTTGTTGTGGAAATGCGGCTTGTTGTCTGGTTATGACGCTTAGGCCAAAACACGACGTAGATAATCAACAACATCACTCCACACCGTATAACCTAAACTGGCTTCTTACAGAATGATACAGACACCAATGACAGAAGAGATCCTGGTGACTTCGGACACCACCGAAATATAATGTTACATATTAGACTAGGTAGAATACTACCGAAGGGAAATCCAAATATGCTAGTAACCAACTGCATAGCATTAACATGAGTTTATCAAATTCCATAATTTATAAGTGTGAAGTAAGCTATATATTGAGGTTGGCTAATGTTGTCAGTACGGAGAGGCATAAATCCTTAGATTATGTACAATAATCGGTCTAAACTCACCTCCGTAACTTAAAAGGCACGCCGTAAACTTCATAGCAGACATAGCTTCTATAGACAGTATCAATCATATTGAAACTGCTGGTGTCAACCCATCAACTTAATCCATAACGTGAGAATCGCCAAAGGGGTCGTCCTCGTCATCCTCATCATCACTAGCAGTAGCTCGAGCTGGGGCGGTTGTGGGTGCTTGTGA
>RHDR01000444.1:0-26584 GCA_009806295.1 Davidsoniella neocaledoniae
TGTTGGTCTTAGTGGAGGTAGTTCTTCGGGGCTAGGGGACGGTGTCGTCCCGCACATACAAAGCTATTGAGTGTGTCTAGCGGAGGACTTTAAATATCTGTCCGGTATCCAATCCGGCGTCGTATGATCTTGATGATTTAGGTAGACGTTAAATATAATCAAATCAAATCAAGGAAGGTGTTGTATGAAGGAGAGGACGATAAATCATCAACAGCGACTCTTCTATCTAGATTATATATAGGACTTGATATTCCTCGTCTTTGTGTTCTTCTCTCCCTATCCTGTTCTTTTGGTCGTGTCTAGAATTATCGACTCTAACGTGCTTCATTTAATTGGCAACAGTTTGCTAGGCTTGCCGTCGGCATGTCTCAATATATCATAACATTCTTCATAAGCATCGACGTCATTTTGGTCAACTACTCAAAATAAAGACAATTACATTCTAGGGTGTAAAATCAATTGTAACTGTTTATCGAGGCCTTGTCGTGATCTTTACAAGATTTAGAAATCCACATGCCAAGAAACACAAGACTATGAGTAGAGATTGATTGTAAAGCAAGTCCTACAACTATATTTAAAACACAGAGCTTGTTGAAAGATGACCTCTTTTGAATGATTTATTAAGACAGTATTCTGAGCAATTTCAAGAGCCATCTACTATGATTATCCAATCATGATACGTAATGTTCTCACGTGTACATCAAACTTGGCGGTTAAATCAACTCAAATTCTGAAGCATTGGCCAAATTTAATAAACTACCTTTAGAGGCAGTCAACCCCGATTATAAAATGGTTGTTGAATGATAATCTTAATGACATTACAAGCAGATTCCTAAGAAAAAAAGGTAGGTTCATGAACAATTCTAGTAGAATGTGTATTTTGGAAAACAAATTATAAATTATACACTCAATTACACTGAAACATGAGCTTGGTCTGCGTACAACTTCTTAGACCTTTGTTCTGGCTCGGTATCGATATTGCCAAAAGGTCTCTTTCTTGATTGTGGCCAGTCTAGAATCTTGGCCATATCAAAACCAATGATCATCAGCTTCCCTGATTTAGGATCTTGTGATATATTTCTCTCTTCAAGATCCCCATGCTCAACACCATATTCCGCCATTTGAGAAGCCATCTCTCTAAGGTAGTTGTAGCCTTCCTTTGACAGAGCTGTGATAGACTCGCCAGCATAAGAAAGTAAAAGAACATGCTTATAATCATGGAGCCTCAGAGGAATTCCCATCTTCAACATGACACTTCCGACACAAACAGGAATAGCAGTTCCCTGGAGTCTCCCGAGTTTTGAATAGGCAAAAAGCTCTTTTCGAAGCAGCCACAGATCTTCACTCTCAATACCTTTTCCAACAAATGTATAGCCAAGTGGGTATAATGTGAGTTTGACCAAGGACCCAACAGCACCATGTTTGTTCAGATCTTCACAGCCAGTGTCAAGATTATCGTCCATTTGAATCTTGATAGCATTCAATAACTGAGAGAAACTCAAGGGATGATGTTAGCCTTGAGTATCCTCAGTAGCTTTCTGGTGGAATGGGTAATTTGGTCAGCTTTGGTCAAGGCCCAGGCCATGGACTAAACCATAGAGACATTGCTGTGTATAGTAACTAGAAAGGGGAGGGCAAGCAATTCGTGCTTGAGGCCGAATCACAACATTGTTACTATGTCCTCCTCCTGTACTATTATCGCCATCACCACTTTCTTCAGGGGCAGTTGGATGAGATCCTAAGCTTGAGCTTAAACTCGAGCCTACTTCGTCTGACTCGTCATCTTCATACGTAAATGGTTGAGAACGAACTTGGGATCTCAGTTCCTGAATATTCTCTAAGCTGAGTTTTGGCTGTTCAAGTGATAGGAGCATCAGCGTCAGGATATAAGCAATTGGCGTCTGCTTGATACTTTCGATCTGCTCCTCAATCGTCTCAGTATACATACGACCATTTACTTGATCAAGACGTGGAATACTAGAGATATCTTCACTGGGGACAGAAAGATAGTAATTGACAGTACTAGGTATCTTTTTGTCGATGGTCGAGAAAATGAAGGATTCGCCAGTCGTGATGTATCCATAAAGAACGCCAGAGTTGAGCAGCAGGGAGCTTATGAGCTACCTTATATTCCACAATGAACAGTAATTTTCGATTGTATAAGAATCAGGAGGGCTCTTGGACTTTGAAGGATCGTCGGGGTTTGTAGAGACACCTAAGCCGATATTATCGAAATAAAATGGACGAGAAGGTGCATGTGTCTTTGGTGGAGGCTCATCAGGTGCAATAGATGAAGCGGGTCCTTTTCTACCAGATCGCTGTTGATCAGAAGGCATAGTTACATGTTTGGTGTGACTGGTATTAGCACTAGCAACGCTAATACTTTCTGGCTCATGTGAAGACTGGGTAGACTCATTTGAAGCTTCCCCTAGTAAATTCTGGGCATGAGGTTCTAGCATATTCTCAAGCTGAGAATCCAGTAAAGCTTAGATCTGAAACTGTTCTATCAAAGCCCGGTTAGCCTGTTTGTCCAATACTCTCTCCTCACATCGAATGTCTGTGGCATATCGGGTATTAGGTTTGAATGTGACCATTTCAACATTGTTGTAGGCTTCTGTGGTCTCATCATAGCCTTTATGTTGTAGATAGATATTTGTAGCATCCCGAACATCATCCTCAATAACACATCTTGAAAAATAAACACGAGATTCTTCTCGCACGATTGCAAATCCATAGACACGGTTGACTGGACAGCAGCAGTTCTTTCAAAGTTTTCGAATAAAAGCTGCTGTTCAAAAAGGGATTGACACTCATTGAACTTCTCCTCATGGACTCTTGGGACGTCAGACCAAGATCTAAAAAGATGTGGATATGATCTTTTGGCAACTGAGGTAGCTCCATCTGTGGTGTGTCGGTTCTTCAGCCGCTCTATCTTGAAGGTTTTGTAGTTAAGAGCATAGCAATTGTAAAGGAAAGTTATAATAGTCGTCTTCCTAGTGAGGCGTTCGGAACGTTCAGCATATATGTAGTGAGTTTTCTCTCATAGTCTCTAGTCAAGAAAGTCATAGTGCCGGAATATTCACTCCATTAATATGTATATGCGTTGATCTAAAGCTAATGATAACGAGTCATGGGATGGCGAGTAAGAAATGCAACATGTAACATCTTCACTTTCATCAGAGAGAGAATGGATATGTTCAAAAGAAAGGTGCAAACACACAATATGACTATATAAATCTATCAAGATAATTACTACTTCCCCAACCAGGATGTTGTTTATTACAAATAGCAGTACAGTCATCGTGTATAACCCTAAGACATAATCAAAACTCTCTTGCTGCAGCTGTAATTCTAGTGAAGATCTTTCTACACCATCGCCTTGTACAACACACGATTTAGAGTCTATCAGTCCGATGAACTGGCATTACACTAATGCCACTAAATGCATCGACGATATAGGTTTAGTCTATTATTATGTGTACCTATAGAAAGAAAAAAATGAATGAAGGATAGCTAACAGAAACAAAATCAACACATGAAGCCAGATCCTCCATTGACAAAATGATAGTATGTATATATGCCCGCCAAACTTTAACGACCTGACAATTCAACACCACTACGAACCACACCGACCAGAGCACCAGTTTGGATTTGTTCATTCGCACCTCCAGCAATGCGATATTCAACCTCTGCCAGGCCATCTAGCCATTGGATCATAGCCTCAGGCTTAACATCGAGTTTAGTGAGTTCCTCACCAAGCGCCGTGACAATGTCCGCCAGAGCCAAACCCTGTGCAACCTTGATGGCGTTGATTGTGTTTAAGCATGCTGTGACATCAGAAGTACCCAGCAGGATATCGACAATCTCGCGGATCGCGTTCGGTGGCGGCGCAGCGATACATGTGTAGATAGTATCAGTAGTGATGATTTCTCTCTCTAGATCCTTCTCTGCGATCTTGGGCGCATTGCGGGCTTGTAAAGGAGCACCTACATAGTAGACATGGTTAGTTCTTCGCTCTTATTTTCACGACAATATTTTTTGTCGTGTAGGTGTAGAACCGAGATCGATGGACTTACTTGATGCATGGCACGCTTGAAGCACATTTAGTGCCCGACGCATATCTCCTTTACTTAGCTTGACCAGTGCCTCCACGGCCTCTGGTCTGATTTTGACAGCCTCCTCCTCCACCACTTTATCCACCAGAACCTTGATATCAGCTTCCTTCAAAGGACTGAATCTAAACCGCGTGCAACGCGAGAGTAAGGCCGGTGAGAGCTTATGTGCATAGTTGGCAATGATACAGAACCGGGTGTTGACTGTGTACTTCTCCATGATACGACGAAGAGCCATCTGCGCCGTGTTCGTCATAGCATCCGCCTCATCCAGAATGATAAGTTTGTAGCTAGCGATACCACCTCCAGCACCATTTCTAGCGCCGCCCATGTTAAAGATTTGCTTTGTAGAGGCAAAAGTCTTGATTTGCTCGCGAACCACGTTGATACCTCTATCGTCCGAAGCGTTCAGCTCCAGGACCATCTGGCGCAGGTTCTCACTGCCATATATTCTACGGGCCAGAGCTAGAATGGTAGATGTTTTTCCCGTTCCTGGAGGTCCATATAGTAGAAGGTGTGGTAGTCGGTTTGACTCGACGAATTTATTGATGGTGGCTAGAATGTCGTGATGGCCAGAGACATCAGCTAGTGACGCAGGACGGAACTTCTCAACCCTATACCGAGGTGTTAGCGTAATGAATCATTAGTAGAGCAAAAATTGTTAGTAAAACTCACCATGGAAGGCTATCTTCCGCTTCAACAGGCAGATTAGCTGCACTGCGCTTTCCCTTCGGAGCATCCGTGTGAAAGCTCACAGCGGGAGCATCGACGTCCATCTCATCATCAGACATGTTAAGCCGGAGTTATGTGAAGTTTGTGAGCTACTTTTAGGTTCCTTATCACTATTAAATTGCGCAATTGGACGAAAATGTACAAAAATCGAGCTGTAGTGGGCTAATTGGCGGGGTGGATGGTTGTGGTGATGCTGCTACAGCTAGACCGCAAAGTCGAAGCCAAGCTTGCATCACACCCAAAACGCGTCAAACGCGTATCGCGAGGCTGAACAACTTAAAATCCCTGTCGGTTTCTTGAACCAATAATGTGGTGGGATGTATAAACGAAGCAGTTTGGTAAGTAATCCTTCACATTTTGTTCACGTACCTTAGGGTTAGGCGCGAAAAAATCTCAGCTCTTCATTATTTTCTCGTACAGCTTGAACGAAGGCAACCAAATTTTGACTGTCAGCGTCTTCTTCAAGAAACATCCCGAGTCCGACGATCTACATCTTTTATTGTTCTCTCCCACTTTCCCGGCACTTGAGCCTTGGACACAGCCTTATATTTTATACACATCCTACCCGCATCCAATACTTACTAGGCACCCATCAAAATCAACATTGTGAGACTTTTTGTTTCGTTTCATTGATGCAAGCATCAGGCATTCTTTGCCGTTGATGATACTACACCACAGACCTGAACCGTAAATTCGGCATAGTTTTTTTTCAAATCATCATCTCACTACACCGACAGGTGACATCTTACTTACAGATATATTGCTGCCTTTCACTTGGACCTACCGTTATTGTAAATCCCTATCCTATCCTTCTTCAGATCAGTTTAATTTTGCCGGGCCTACAATATCTTACGGCAAAGATATCATCAGCGGAGGAACTATCTCTGCTTTGAAGCACACGCCTGTCCATCCGACCATTATCTCTCGCATACTGGGGTTTGCACAATCATTGCCTATCACAAAAAATAAACAAAAAAAACATCGAAAATGGCCTCAAGTAGCAGCCAAGAAAAGCTGCCTGTGGCACTCAACGCCGCCGTGGTAGCCAATACGGCAGCACTACGCACCAGCCTCTTACGAAACAGCTTCAACCTCAAGAAAGACGTTCGCAAATCAAAGTACTCTGACAAAGTCCGCGAAGCCGAGCAAGAAGACCTCAAGATTCCTCAGTACAATGTGGGAATTGGTGGTCGGTCGGACAAGCAAGCCGCCGCCAAGGCCGCCGACGACGATCTGCGCCGTAAGCTCATGGGTCGCAAGCGTGGACAGGAAGCCGCCATGTTAGGTGCAGAGAGCAGCGATGAGGAGGAAGGACGAAGTGGACTTGGACGCTCCAAAAGAGCAAGGCGTTCCGTACAGGCTTCGACAAAAGAGATGCCAACTTTGGGAACAGTGTTAGTTCCAGAACCATCAACAGTGCCAATATTAGCTCAGACAGAGACGGTGACATCCACTGGACTTGAGGATATACGAGAAGACAACAAAAACTCAAGTGCTACCCGACAAGAAGAAACCGGGTCCATTACTTCAAAGCCTAAAAAGAAGAAGAATAAGAATAAGAAGAAAAATAATAATCCTGATGCCGTCTTAGAGGCCTGAAGTCGATATATCACAATGATATTGGCGGCTGAGTAGTAAAAAAAAACAACGCAGAAACTATCTTTCTTACTTGCATTAAATGTCACTCTCCATCTGTCCACAGTTACATCATATACCAAAATTAGTCATCCTCCATCAGAGCCGCTAGTTCGGCCTCCTCTTCGGCCGTCATGATGTTATCGTCTCCCTGCTTGTCATCATTGGCGATTTCTTCGGGTATCTGCTGGGCCTTTTCCATCTCCTCTTTGAGATCTTCCAGGCTCTTTGCTTGAAGGGGCCAGACTCTGATAGTACCGTCAATACTAACACTGCAGACCTTTTGAGAAAGATCGCGGGGGTCAGTTATCAAGATAAGATCAGTAATCTCGTCGTAGTGTCCATATAGTGTGAATAGAAGCTTTCCTGTACCCTTATTCCATATCTTGACGTCTTCATCACGACCACCGGTGACAACATATGCTTCTGTCACTACAACAGCGCGTACATGGTCGCCATGTGTGATAACGTCATCGGGATTGAATTTACGAGCACGAGCGAGACATTTAGCAGTACCATCACCACTAGCCGTCCATAAGTCAGACTCTTCGTCGCCCACATAGAAAAGGCGATAGACCCCTGTTTCATGCTCGTGAATAGTAAGACGTTCGCCAGTTTTGCCATGAAATTCCTCTGTCAACTTTGTACCTCCAGCAAGGGTGATGTTCCAACGGCGAACATGCGGATCACTACTAGCACTGGCAATAACAACAGCCTGGGGCGAAGACAACACTGGATCGATGGCTAGGTGCTGCACAGAACCCATGGCCACTGAGCTGTCCTGTAGAGTGTACAGCTGAGTGCCTGTAGCGACATCCCAAACAATGATTTTCTTGTCAGCACCACCGCTGATCAGTATGTCAACACCGTCAAGTGTGGTGAATAGAATAGCTTTGACAAAGTCGCTGTGGCCTAGTAACGGAGCTCCGAGCTGTTGACCGGTGGTAATATTCCATCGGTGAATACCTTTATCCCACGAGCCAGCAAAGACGGCAGTTTTGCTAGCAGCCAGGCAGGTGACAGGGGCGGTGGGCCCAGAGTATGATTTGGATATAGCACCAGTCTATGAACGATGGGAACGTGCCAAGGGATTAGCATGTGAAAATGACAAGGCCAAAGCAGAGTGGGCAACAAAGGCGACAAAAAAAGCTTGTAGGGTAGAATATGAACATGTGAAAGTCAGAGCCACTGGGCTACTTTGGGTCAATAATGCCAAGTAGTCAGGCAATGGTAGCGCAAGCAGCAAAAACGTGCGTGCAACACTGATATCATTTCTGGTGTCAGTTGCAGAGTCAACAGCATAAAATATACCCTTAAAACAAGCTAGGGGCTTTTTGCTGCTTGTGCGTACCCAAGCCTGTTATCCAAGTCTAAGCCCAGGTGAAAACAAGAGAAATCAAATGCAAAATGCAATAATTAAAGCGTTGGTAGCAGCAGATAATTAGGCCTGCCAACTTTTATAGGTCTCAGGTAAAGATCGATTGACAAAAGGAGGAATGGAAGGGAGGGGATGTGGACTGTAGCAGAGTGATAGACTGGGTGCTCATGTGTGATTGTATGTAAACAGTAAGTATAAGTAGTACCTCTAGATTGATACGGCGGACTTTGTTAGCGGATTCAGCCACAAACACCGATGTGAACGGAGCGCTGGGATCAGAAATCAGCGCCAAAATCTTGGACTTGAGTTTGATGGGGGAGCCAAAAGCATTGCCTGATTTAGCATTGCGACGCTCATTCTTGGCATGTGTAGCACTGTGCTAGTGATGTCAGAAGAAATGACTTGAAAAAGAGGCTGCTACTGGAGCTGTAGCAATAGAAGTATTTGTTGTCTTCTTTTGTTCCGTGCTGTTGTTCGTATTTACCAGCAACGCTAACTTGGAGGACAAAGAAGCGCCCCTAGGTGTTGCCTACGGAGTAGAGAATAAGAGTCACTCACTCAGTCTGAAAGAAGTTGTCTGTGTTTGTGGTCATAGACATGGTGGCGGCGTGATATGTTCTCAATGGAGGCTAGGACAGGAAGGGTGTGCAAGGCGGACACGAAGGCAATAACAATTTGGTGTTATTTTTTGTAGAATACGAAGGCCAACTGGCGTATAAGAAACAAGTCGAATGATAGACAGGTTAGATTGTAAATCTAATTGCAATCTGCTTGCAAAATATGAATGTGACAGTGCTTTGGGCAGGGGGGGCTGCCAAGATGCCGAGGGAAGGAATGAGGCTCGTGAAAAACTTGAGGCTCTGAGGATGTAACAGGATCACAGGATGGCTGATATAGTGACTAGATACTGATCGAGTAGCTAATAGAATAGCAATTAAGACGGTACCCAAAGTACGGCGGAATTAAAAATGTTGCGTGACGGAGGGGCGTGGAATTTCGTGATCGGTGACTTTTGCTAGAGTGGTTTTGGCGGCTTGTGAAAGCCCGTGATATAGCTAGGCTAGTGGACTGACTAACTAGTGGACCCTTCTAGAAGCACAGATGTAGCAGCTGACCAATCAACAGCCGCTGCTGGCTTTTGTCATGATCGCGTATGATCACGCCGGCTCTGTTAAGTGACAACACTCGTTTACTATCGTAGTTCTGGACATCTTGTTTTCTTTGCTGACGATGCGATGCAAATCGAAGGGCGATCGGCAAGTTGGACTTTTGGTCGTGGTCGATACCGCCAATTTTGTGTTCTGACCCTGTCTCATCGTCGTGCTGCACACAAAGTATTGTCTTAGGTTTGGTTTGTTGTTGTTGATTGACAGGGCCCACTATTATTAGCTTATTTGACAAATCACAAGTAAAGCGGAATGCAAGACGACATTGCTGTCACGTGAGAGCTCACGTGAAACCATTGTTAAGATAACGTTAGAGCGTCAGTTAGTGTTTGTGCCGCTGAGATCGGTACATCGTGGAAATCCACGCTTGGATTACATGGTGGCACCTAGAGCAGCAAACCGGTTTATCAGTAGCCCGTGGCTGGACTCAAGATACCGCCTGTCTAAAATTGTCACACCCCATTGAGACTTCATTCGCGAATCACCTTCATCGTTATTGGCGCTATCGACGCCACTATCGTAGACGAGACGTCCTTGGAGAGATATAATGATAACAGGCCGTTTCACCGTCGACAGTCGGTACTGGCTGCTCCCTCCAGTTTAGCGCAATCGACGATAAAATCATGGCCGTATCTGTATCTGTAGTATGTAGTTGTAGGCACCAGAAATGTAGATCGGCTGCGGAGACTTGCCAGCAAAGTCCGTCTGTCGCTGGTACTGCTGCCGTTGTTTGGCTCAGCCCATGCACGAACGAGCACGCTATACCTTAAGGGGAAACGAACAAGGGATATAAGTGCCTAGGGTCTCTTTATCGTTACAATTACCAGCTTGAAGAGCGTAACCACTAACTCGCCATGGCATCAAAATAAGACTAAACGAGGATTATACCAGCCCTAGTCTTTAGACTAACCAGACCATATGCTACCTTTTTAGATATGTATGTAGTAAAATAAAAGTTCTACGCCTTTGGCTCATATTCATGAAGCTCATCTCATTATCGCCTACCGTGGTGTGTGCTTAGCAACATGAGCGGCCTAAAGGCAGACCCCCCTCCAACTCTGTGCCATAGCTTCCTTCGTCTTTGTTTCTCTCTTGCTCATCCGGACTGACATCTGACTCTGTACTCTATTTAGAGTCTACGCTTCCTTCTCTTATGGTTTCCGTTTCCTCTCGCTCTTTGTTCTCATGTTATCACGAGTGATACATCGGCATCATAATCGCCAGTCTCACCATATTGCCTTTGCATCCTTCCGCCCTTCAAGCCATATACTGTTGGTGCTGTCGTTGTTATCATGATCTCCTCTGAACTTCCACCAGCAAAGCCAAGCTCGAACGAGTCGTCTGACCAACCTGACGATAGTTCACTCGAGCTTGGCACACCCATCGACTACGATAATCCCCTTGAGAAGAGAAACCCAAAGAACTGGGGAATGCTCATGAAGACCATTCACACACTCATCCCCGGTGTCATTGCTTTCAAAATGTAAGTGTATCATACTTCTATCACTCTATCACTTTTTGTACTCATCGCCTTTTTGTTGCCATTGCTCCTTTGTACAGCACACTAACCCACACTTCCAACAATGTAGTACCTTTAGCACATCTATCATGACTCCCGCCTTGGCACACATTATGCTCGAGTTTGGTGTTGGCCGTACCGTCGGTCTGCTAACTTTGACCATGTATACCATTGGTCTTGCCTTTGGCCCTCTCTTCATTGCCCCCCTCTCTGAAGTATTTGGTCGTCGTTACATCTACATCTTCACCAGCTCGTCGTTCCTTCTTTTCACTGGCTGCTGCACTGCTATGCACAACTTTGCAGGCCTCCTCATCTTCCGTTTCCTTGCTGGTTTCTTCGGCTCTGCCGCTCTGGCTTCTGGTGCTGGCACCATCGCTGATATCTGGGGCCTTAGCAAGGCCGGTGCTTACTCCGGCCTTCTCTTTATTCTTGGCCCCTTCCTAGGTCCTAGTCTCGGCCCTCTAGCTGGTAGTTATATCATGGCTAGCCACGATGACTGGCGTTGGACTCTTTACACAACTATGATCCTTGGTGCTCCCGCATGGCTAGCTACTATCCTCATGCGCGAGACATCGAAAGATTGGATTTTGCGTAATGATCCTGGATTCGAGAACAAGATTACTTTTGACAAGGTTGGCGGCCTTCTCAGTGTCGCCCTTATGAAGCCTACCAAGATGCTTCTCACCGATAGCGTTGTTTCTGTTTTGGCCCTGTACTCTGCCTATGCTTACGCACTTGTGTTCAGTTACTTTGGAAGTGCCTCATACATTCTCCAGCTGTACTACAGTTTCACTCTAAAGGAAGTTGGTCTCAGCTTCATCAGTGTTATCGTAGGCTACGTTATTGCTACTGCCATCTTCGGCGTTCTTACAATGATCCATGAAGGCAGAGCCGAGAAGGCGGGAACCCGTGTCCGTCCTGAGCTACGTCTCATGTCTGCTTGCATCGGCAGTGTCCTTCTACCCGGTGGTCTATTCTGGTATGCCTGGGAGGCACACTATGGCGGCCCTTGGGCGGCTCTAGTGGCTTCCGGTATCATGTTTGGCTGCGGAGCGTTTTCCATTTTCGTAAGTTCCGACATTACTATTGCAAAGTTTCGTTAGTCTGTTTAAGTGGTTTACTAACATTCGTTCTCTTTCGCAGCTTTCTATCATTATCTACCAGGTTGAGTTCTTCGGTTCCGAGTCTGGCGCTTCTTGTAAGTCACTTGTACATTTCGACACGTTATCTTGGCCATAGTATCAAACTCTAACATCATATTTCTTATAGCGCTCGCTGCCAATGGCATCCTAAGATACACCCTCGGTGCCGTGTTCCCGTTGTTCACTCTCCAGATGTACCAAGAACTTGGTGTTCACTGGGCCAGCAGCACCTTTGGCTTCCTTGCTGTTGCCATGATCCCGATTCCGTTCTTGTTGTTCAAGTTTGGGCCTAAACTGCGTGCCCGCAGCAAGTTCATTCCTAAGACGCCCAACTAAATTGCTAAGGGGTAGCTGTTGTCATATCATTTCTCCTTAGACCACGTTACTGCCATCTTTTTCTCACATGCGAGTTGTCACTCAATTTTCCGTTCCAGTCCTTCCCTCGGTTTCTCCTCCCTTGCCTGCTTTCATCTTCTTTACAATATCTCTTTCTACATACTGCCAGCTCTTCAAGGCTGCCAGCCGTCTCATCTTATTGGATAGACTTTAATTTCACTATCACGTTAAACGTGTTTACTCTCTACAAGTTGTCGAGACACAGGAGATTCGTCGAAGAAGTTTGACTTTTGAGAATAGAGGCGTAACCACGGCGTCTAAGAAGAAAATCTGTGATTTTCTTGCAGGCTGCTGGTGCAGTATCTTGATAATTGCGATGAGAACTGTGGCACAATATCCAAGCACCAAAAAGCCCTTGTTTTACTCTCTAACGATGCCAACGACTTAATATCTTCTTTCACCCATCTTTGTTTCTGGTTATATCCAGACATTAAACACACGTTTTGCTTTTCATAGACTCCCTTGATGCTGCTATTATTTACTTCAAGCTATACCATATAGAAGTTTTGTATAATGTAACCATATATTTCCTTTAAACCTACACTTGTTAGACCCATGATTTTGAAATGTTATGTATCAGATGTATGAAGAAGTAAATGCTTATATTGATGAAGCGGTGAACATAGACAAAGAAATCGTCTCCCCGTATGAAGTTCTAATGACAGTATATGCTAGACTCTACATTCATTTGTCCTTTCCCTATCTCTTCCAAAGCTATCCATGACTCTTGCCTACCCCTTCGTGACTTTGATACTGGCTTTGATACAAAGCTGCAATAGCTGCACCGATACTCGAGCCGTTCTTAGCTAAGCCGATTGTCACGCGCTTTTCACCAGCTGGGCCAATGGCTGAGATATCACGCAATGTCGAGCGTAGATCAGATTCAAAGGACGGATAAAACTCAATAAGCGAGCCGTCAACGCCCACATCAATGATATCACCGTCATAAAATTGCCGTGGTGACTGGCCCTCTGTATTCTCCTCCGTTTTGTTGTCTTCGGACTCGTTTGCTGAATGCCGACTAGACAAGGACAAGGAGAGAGGAGCGGCTTTGCTTTGGCTTTGGCCGTCTTGTATGGGACTCGGACTCGTGCTAGCATGCTGTGATGATTGTTTGTTTGAATTCGGCGAGCTAAAGGTGCCGAGTAACAACTGTTTCAAGCTACGAGCCAGTCTCCCAAAGATGGCAGTACAGCCAATACTGGAGTCATCATGCTCAAGTGGTGCATCTTGCGGTTGAATAGATGGCACTTTGGGACTCGTGACAGCTGGACTGCCGGTAGTAGTGTGATTTGGAAAAGCCCGTGTCGATGTAGTGGCTGTTTGTGCGGTCGATGATAAATGTGTTAATGACGGGCTAGAAGAAGTTGTTGAAGGCAAAGAAGCCGATGGATAAGGAGTAGGGATGCGGCCGGACTGCAAAATTAAGCCAGCAACAGCCACGCCGGCGATGCGTCCTGCTCTACGGCCAATAGCAAGGCTGACAGTCCGAATAGCCGTAACAGCCTCCGCAGATAAAGACAAGAGACCAAACTTAGCAGATACAGTTGATATTAACTCATTTGTGATCTCTTGGGGGCCAGTTGCCGCCAATAGAGACAGAATTTCACTGTCCTGGGTGTTTTGTTGGAACACAGGTGCCGTTTGAGGATCAATGCCAGCCAGACATTGTGGAGCAAAACGCTGTAACAGATCAAGGACGGCAAGACGAAGTAGCTCGCCCAGATACAATCCCGATACACGCTTTTCCAAGATCTGCTGGCCAGGATTCGTAGACTCGGCATCCAAAGTATCGTCGTATATGGTCGGGGGTAGGGCTTCAGGACGGTCATCAAAGCAACCGCCCCATTCCGTGTTCATGAGCATGATGTCGTCTTCGCCATCTACGCTGTTACTTTTCGATGATACTATTCCAGACTTTGGTGTCTTCAACTTGGTCACGCGGTGCGCCTTTTCTACGTATGCTGCGTTGGTCCCCGTGCCAAATATGGCGCCCATCAAGGTCGGTGAATGCCCTGAAGATGTTTGCGAAGTAGAGGCCGCACGCGTATATGCGCGGGCGAGCAAGGTACCGACGCTATCATTGGCCAAGGCACAAACTGAAACAGGTAAGCCTAGCTCATCGACGGCATGCTGTAGTAGTTGGCATGGATCTCGGCCAATGGCAGTCGGAATAGCCCAGCCTTTATCCCACTGTAACATGGTTCCACTAGACAGCGAATGCTGCTCGAAAGTAAAGCTGAAGATGAAGCCTAGTGGCAGTCTAGCCGGTAAAGCAGCATCCTCACCATTGGCCGGATGGTCATTGGTTTTACTAGACCACAACTCATCTCGATGCGTATTTAGGAAGTGAGAAATACACTGTCCGATGAAGAGGAAGAGTGGCTCGTATCTATGTTCCGTCATGACCTGGCGTGGAACTTCGCGGGCCTCTTGAAGCAGAGTGTAAGTGCCATCTCCGTGTAACTCAACGGAGCATACGCGGCAGTTTGTGCCACCAAGATCAACGCCTAGGAAGACACCGGTCTCGACACCGGTGGGCAGACGAGTCACAAATGAAGGAATCTGTGTTGCGCTGCCATGTTCCCGTAAAGCAGTATCTAGTAAAAGCAGACGGGGGCGAGGGTTAGTTTCAAGACCAAAGACGGGATGAGTAGATAGAAGCAAAGATGGGAAAGATGAAGAAGACATACCAAGATGTTCGGTTAAAATGTGAAACGGCAGAATTAGCATGTGAAGCACTAAATTCGAAGCTGGCGGCGATTTGCTGAGCGGCCTTGAGCAAGTCTGAGGTGGTCGAGTCTGGGGTTAGGGTTAATTGTGATGTCGAGAGTAGAATACGAGCCGCATCTTCGTGATCCATTGCTTGGCTAGATAATTCTATGCTCCTATATAATCGCCCAACAAAGACAAAGATGTAAAGAAGAGCCAAGTGCAAAAAAAATAAAGAAAGAAGCCAGAAACTGAAGAACGGAAAGCATCAATGATTTAACGTCCGAAGCACTTTAGACCTAAGCTAAGGACGAGCTTTTACGGTGTGATTTGGCCGTTGAAGCCCGGGTTTGTCTCACTTGCTTTGCATACCCTAGTTAACCTTGAACTAGCTCCCGAATTGATAGGAGTCCTATAGAGCTTAGAAAGGCTTGACGTTCAGGCCAATACGACCATTGAACCACCATTTAAGCGAACCTACAGGACCAGGCCACAGAATCAATCCTAGAGCTAGAGATCTAGTGAATAAGGATATGTATTTGGTAGTTTGGCATTTACAGATAATCATGCCCGTCGGAAGCCCGGGTATCAGACAGGGGCTAGAACGCCGAAGAGGTAGTAATAGGCGTGCTAGACAGACAAGATTTATTTGTCGTTGCACATGCTACATACCACATAGACCGTAGCTTTTACCAGGTTGCATAGCAAAAAAAGGTTGAGGAAGGGTCTTTTTGAACGTTCTCTTTAGCTCCCAAAGATTACTGCTTTTGTTTGCTATGACAAGCGAGAATAAAGAATCTGCCACAGACGACTCTTTGTTTTCTTCTTATTTTTCCTGTCTGTTTAGGGACAATAAAATCGGCTTACTAAAATAGCCCTGGACCGGGTGTGGAGCAAACATTTCGGCCATCTCTCCGTGCTTTACCGGCCTCAAAAGTCACGATATAAGCCCAGTAAATCAGATCAAGCACGACATTTTTGTGATATTTTACTCGCCTTTTTTTATCTTACGTTTTCTATTTTACAACGTCGATCGACAGGTCAAAGCACGAATATCTTTCAAACTACTATGACCTTTTTTGAAGATGGTGTGCTAACAAAGTCTCATTAGGAGTTCTACGGCATATAAAACCGGGAGGATCACAGGTCTTGTACACCAATTTTTTTTAATTCATTTTTATTAAGGTGGAAATGGAGCTTTGATAGCTATGTAGCACCTCGGTATCCTAAGATACACAGCCCTGAACTGATACTAGTATAAACGTAAGGTGAAGGACAATCTACCTCTCAACAGTGACAGGCCACTGAGATACAGAACATTTTGTAGCTGCTTGTAAAAACTGTCGATTCTGTGAAGAAAACGGTTATAATTATAACAACTGAAAAAGTATTTGTAACCCTATTAACAAGGGTTATCGCCGCCAAGCTATCCGCTGCCAAGACCTTCAAATGCAGTAAATGTCTAATATGTACTCAATCGATGTAGTCCAATTATCGGAAGACTCATTGTTGATATCACCATTCTTGATCAAGAACCTAGCAATACCAAGTTGGCCTTCTGAGCAAGCTTTATGAGAGCAGCACGACTATAGAAAGTCTTGCTCCCATACGGATAAGAAATTGTTTCTGATTCTGTTAGTGGTGTCTTGCTATGTCCAGCTCTCTTCTCTGATACAGGATATAGCATGTATCTTTATCGGCCAGAACTCGATTGTCATCTTCAACCATAGAAATCATAAACTTATATATATATATATCCCAACAAGGACCACTAGAAAATCGGTATTCAACAGAAATGATAGTATCCCATGCTTACATAATCAGCAACGCAAGTAAGATCCGCCAGAGTCTGCACTCTTCATACTGAAGTTTAGGTATGTTCTCTCTCCAATCGAGCAATACATAATTTTGCAGCTATGGCAGATGGCAGAAACACTAGTGTAGAATCGCAAAAAGAACTGTGGCAAGACCACTTTGTTCATGATCGTCTCTATAAACAAAGGAGTAGTAAACTGAAGATCAAGAATTGGATGACGTTGATCTTCGAATATTGCCTACTTTAACTTGTGAAGTTGCTTAAAAAGGAGGTATGATACTACATACTGTTTTATATTGAACGCTATGCCGAGAAAAAAGAATGAAGCAAAGAAATCAACGGTGAGCGCAGGCATAACGTGAAAAGTGACATAAAGGCCTCCATAGTTGACGAAGACATTACAACTATAGTATCTAATTTGAGCGGGATGATTGAGAACCTAGTGTCGTTGGCTGTCGAGATTGTGGTGCAGTGTCTTCGTCATGTAATGACATTTTGATGTTAGGGTCGTCGATGGTAGGTATGGAGCCTTCTTCTTTCGCTATCTGTAACTGTCGATAATTGACGAGGACTGAGCGAAGCTTTGGCTGTTTGATGACGTAGATTTCATCTCCAATGTATGTATCCTTGTAATTCTGGTTGACTCCCAAGTGAAGCAAGTCCTTAAATATGTCGTCTTTTCGTGCTTTAGCAGCCATAAATAACGGAGGGCCTGTGATGCATCCTGCTACTGTGATGTTGACGCCATATTCGATGAGGACTTTAACAATATGGGATTTACCAAGCGATATAGCAATAGAGATGGGAGACATGTGACCTTGTTTTGAAGATTGACTGTCGTAGGGGTTGGTAAGTACAGAAGGAGTCAAAATGTTGCCAATAGTGGATAGGATCTTTTGGAGATATTTGTGCGCGTTTGGAGTTGTCATGAATCGTCTGAGGAAGCGGCCATCGAGGAAGATCATTTCTACTGTATCCTCGGTGATGTTCTGGCGGATGAAGGATTCAAAATTCGGGTTAGAATCCAGGTACAGGTTGGGGTGGCATAAAAGTCCGTGAATCTGAGATTATTAAATTAGCCACCATTTATCGCGTCTTCGGTATTGGGTCTGACTTACAGGCATACGTCCATCTGCGGTTGCCTGGAATATATGATCATATGAGTTTGACAGGTTTCTCAGTATATCTGATGCCATGTGCCAGCCATTAGGATTCTCAGATGCATATAACAAAGCAGTCTCGCCAAGCGGGCCAGTTGCTGCGAGATCAGCGCCTTTGCCAAGAAGCAAATGAAAGATGGGAATATTGCCTAGAGATGCTGCCAGCAATAAGGGCGTCAACCCGTTGTGATCTGTACAATCAACAGATACGTTTCTTGCATCGAGAATTCTCTGCACCATTTCAAACGACTGCCGCTTCACGGCCCGTGACAATGCGCTGTTACCTGAAGCATCGATGGCGTTGACGTGGATACCCTCTCTCATAAGTAAAGCGGCAACGTCAACCTGGTCTTTGTCTACCGCTATATGCAAAAGCATCGACGGCTGTGGTTGCCAGACAGCAGTGTCGACGGGCGACGATGAGAACTCAAACACTTCAGATAGCCTCTTGCACGGAGGCATTAATGACGGGGTGGGTGTGTAGTTGTACATGATGTGATCGTGACCAGTAGCTAGTCCATTGACCTTTAGTTCTTCGTTTCGAATGTCGTTGATGAGATCTCGCAGCGTAAATACATCGCCAGCTCGTACAGCGGCCTCTAGAACACGGTATGTATGTTTGACACTGATCTCCGTCCCGGAAGAGTTGTACGTCTTAAGCAGATCTGCAAGGTTGAACTCGGGGATCTTGTTGGCGGCGGCATAGGCAAGAGCGTCATAGGTCCCTTCCTTGAAGTGGAGGCTGCATTGGCCTGTGTAACCATACATCTTTGGGGTGAGGAATGTCTTAAAAAAACACCACGCTTTCTATTGTTTTGTAAGCATTGGTGGGTCAGCTAGCTGATTGTTCATCATATGGAGTGCCTAAGAAGAGTTAGTGTGTCTTTTAAAATAGGGAAATCTTACATGTCTGATGGCCTTGATAAGGAAGCTGCATTCACAAACTTGCAACAAGGACAGAAACGTCCTATCTCTGTCTTCTTCTTTCTCTACAAAGACAGCCTTCTTCATGATGTCCACGATTTCGACACGCTTGCTGTCCCAGGTTTTGCCGGGAACAATTCGATTTTCCTCCTCGTACACTTTACCAACCAACGATGACGACCCGTTAGAGATGTAGAAATCAACCGCGATGGCGATGGCTTTATTGCGTGTCAAATAATTCTTGCTGCTGTTTTCGAGCATATCCTGGAGCGATTGTGAAGACGAGAGTTTGTCGACCTGAGCCAGAAGTTTCGAAGCACACTGGAAATGGCCACTGAGCACTGCCTGTGCATATGCCGTCCTTCCCTCATGGTCCCGTGCATTGACGTCCACCCAGCTCATTTCTCCGTCTGGTGGCTCGTCGTTGCGATGAAGACTGGCTAGAAACTCGACACATGGGATTTGGTTCTGCTCAACAGCATGGTGTAGCGGTGTCCGGCCGAGGCTGTCGCGCAAGTTGAGGTCGGCACCATGTTTATAAAGCAGCACGAGACAGGCCCGTGATCCCCCACGCGCGGCAATGTGTGCTGCAGTGTACAAGGTGTCGATAGTGGCGATGTTCCTAGGCATGTCGGTTTGCATGAGGAAAAACTCGACGGCCAGATTCCAGTTGTTGAAGGCTGCTAGGTGAAGGCCAGTGCAGCCGCGGATGTTCTCAGACTTCATCCAACCGCCTACTTGCAGAACCGAGAAGTTGGATGCGCATGTAGCTTCCCATGAAAAGTCGTGTTTCCATCTACCTTCGGGTCCGCGGGGTCCCTTCTCCGAGAGGGCTTTGAGCTCACGCAGAATCTGCACGTTGCCCTCGCGGCATGCGGCATGCAAGGCGTTAAGTTGGTCCTGGTTCGTCAATGTCGGATCTCCGCCGTGGCGTAATACGATAATGGCCGCCTCGATCTGCTTCTGTAGGATGAGAGATACAAGAGGTGGTGAATGTGATGCTTCGTGCCAGCAGTTTGGATCGCCGCCGTTTTCTAAGAATATTGCAAGCTTGGCGTCACGCTCCGTTACATTGCCATCGTAGAGATACTGAAGGATGGAGTAGACCTCGTGAACTTTATTGTTGATTTTGTCTCTCTCAGCCCTCAACATCATCATCTTGAAGATTTCAGCAGTACATTCCGAGCTGCGTGAGGGCAAACATGCAATAAACAGCGGCGACAAGCCTTGCGGCTTTGCCTTTGCGTGTGGGGAGATTCCAGCATCCAATAATGCCGAAACAAGAGGTTTCGAGTAGTTTCTAACAGCCCAGTTGAAGCAAGCGATGCAACGAGTGTCCGACTTTAGCTCTTCTTTGCGAGTAGTCCGTCGAAGAAGTATTTCAATAGCCCGTATCAGAGTCATTGGCATTTCTCCTTCCGCATCAAACAATATGTCGAATAGTGAGAACTCAAAACCGCTCTGCTGTGTCTCATTCTCGTAAATCTCCATCACCTTCTGTTCTTCAACCAAATGCGTCAGTAGCTTCGAAATGACGCTCTCGAGCGTCAGAAGAGAGTTCATCTTCAGTTTTACAAGCAACTTCTCGATTAACAAACGCCACAAGGCAACTTTCTGCCCGTCAATGGTCAGTGTCGGCAGGGTCTTATCCTTCCACGTCACCATCTCATGAAAGATAGTCTTGATGATATGTATGGAAGAATCACTTCGATTGTCGTCGTCTTTATAGGTCCAGAAAGATGAAGGGTGCATTGAGGGTTTTCCAGTTCCATCAGGACTTAGAACAAGCCTAATATTCTCGACAAGACCCGCGATTATCGAATTTCCGTGTTCGCAAAGATATTTCTTGTCATCATCACTCAATATACTATCCTTCATGACAGCGGCTATCTGTCTGTCAACGCCAAGGTGAAGATGATGCCATGCGCTAAGTCCGTCGGTGTTCTCTTCGAAAAAATTGAGTCGAAATTTACCAGTGCCAGTAGCGAAAGATACTCTATCCTCTATCACACTAGGTCTCAAAACCTGACCAGATATTTCGGATATCTTCTTCTGTTGGATGTTCTGTCTGTGCTGGCTCCAAACGCTTTGTAGGTGCTCAAGCAAACGCTTCGACCCCCATTCGACCACCCAGTGGGACAATGGCACCTGACCATTGACCAGATTCCCAAGATTCAGTCTTGCCTGTCGACTCGTATCGTGTAAACCAATCATAACTAGCTTCAAAATGAACAATGCCTCGTCCGGAGTTGGGCGGGCTGCGTCTGGAGTGTGGAGTTTTGAAGAATACTCTTCGATGCGAGCTAAAGCAATGTCAAGAGGTGTGTGTCCCGAGTTATTTTGAGCTATAAGTAGCTCTGGAAGCTTCTCTTCGTTTTCGAGCACGTGAAACATCTCCAAGTCAAACCTAAGCACAAGGTAGTGCAATATAGTGTTTCCATTCTTATCTTTTCTCAGGGGATCGAGTCCGGCCGTCCGCAGTTCGGTGTAGAAAGACTTTGTTCGGCATTTACTTGATGCTAGAAGCCCATCTCCGTCCAATTGGTGGATATCGTCCACTTGTCGACAGATCATACCGAACATTTCTCTTCCTAGGGTAGAATTCTGCGCCGCGATGTGCAATATAGGCATGCCGTTTATCTTGACATCAGGATTCCATCGTTCATCTTTGCATAGGACTGACGCCATAATGCCTTTCTGTGCATCGGTTTGTAGAGAATGCTCGCCATCGAGCAAAGCCAATACAAATGCTTCAAAGTCGGAGTCGAGTTTCAAGCTTGGAAATCTGCATTTTTTGTCGTGCCAAGGTTTTAGATCGCAGGATATAGAACCAGCTAGGAACCATGCTATCTCTAGGGATCGAAGATCCTCGGGGCTCAGGCTCGAGAGAGAAACCTCCTGATGGAAACAAATAGTATCAAGTACCCAAAATATGAAGTCTTGCAATACTTGATCCTTTCTCCGCTCGCTGTCGGACTCTTTATATCGAGGGTGATCTCTAGTGAGAGGCTTCAGCAGGCGAGCACATTCTATATCTTGAGCCCAAGCCCAAAACTGCACACTAAAACGAGGTCTAGGGCCAAGCAGATCCTTGAGAACATCTAGATTGTCGACTCGGATTGAAAAGAGCAAAACGACAAGTTCCCAGCTGTAGTCTTTGCCTTGTCTCAAAGCTGGAGGATACACGACACTGCTCAATATATCACCAAAATCCGGAGTCTCCTTGTGGGCGAGTAGTTCCTTCAAAGTTTGAACAAGGGTAAGAATAACTTGAAAACTCTGTGTCGACTCCTTGTGACCCAATAGAATGTACTTGTAAGCATCAATGGCGTTGGCGATGATTACTTGTCTTGGTTGAAAAATATATAATCCGATACAAGCTAGCAAAAGAGTTCGGGCGATCGAGATAGCAATCTCAGAAATAGCTTTAGAATCGGGTACACCAGGCCTAATCCCGTTGAGGGCGATGTCACATAGCTTCCTCGCGGGTCCTAGTAAAGCCATTATTGATGCTATATCTAATATAGTTAAGGCATGTTCGGATCTCAAGCAAGACTCAACCACCGCTTCATTCGAATCTCTATGCACCAAGGGCTTGTGTTCCTGTCCCTGTTTCGGGCCCAACCAGGATTTCATTAAATTTCTGATTGATTCGGGGACTGGTTGGGAAAAAGCTAGATATGCTAGTGTGCGGTTTAAGCTCAATGATTGGTGGCCGTCTTCATCGTGATCAGATTGAAAAATCTTTGACTCGATAGCATATTCGATATTGACAGCAATGTCTACTAATGCTTTTGATTGTGTATCAGGGATTTCCGAAGAAGTAGCATTATCTAAAAAAATATATTAGTCGCGACTATCTTGGTAGTTAAAAGATATATTTCAAACCATACCAAGAGGTTCTTGTTTGCTTTTCTTGGATAATGGCTCATCCAGAGAGTTAGGTAAGCCTCTTTTCTTGGGCATCGCAAACTTAAGACACGCCGTCGTATTGCTGTATTATACCAGCAGACAGACGTTTAGTAGAAATTAATATATAAAAATTAGGTGTTAGTTAGTGATGTGATTGAAACGGTTATCATAAGTCGTGGTGAAAGTCATCTGATTGTGTACAGACGATGAAGTGTGTTCATTTTTGTTAAGGTGGAAATGGAGCTTCACTAGTATACAATGTAAGGTGAAGGACAACCTACTTCTCAACAGTAGTAGGCCAATAAGATACAGAACATTTGTTATGGTTTTGTTATATGCTATTCCTGCGCATTTCAACTTCTAATCCTTTCCGGGAAAACCACCCTGTCGGAACCCTATCTCAATATCTCCGAGCATTTTGTAGCCCCTTGTATTATAAACCCTCTTAGAACAGTATGGTTACTACCTGGCATCTACCTTCTGCAGAACTTCGTGAGTGGAGAGGCTGCCCACACCCTCAGACGCACTACCATGGACTTCAGTAGTAGTTTTGCCCCAGCTGGATTCGAACCAACTACCTCTTGCGCCAGGCGTGCTATGTAGTATGTACAGTATTAAGTGGTAAGTTGTCCTTCACTTTTTTTTAATTCATTTTTATTAAGGTGGAAATGGAGCTTCACTAGCTGTGTAGCACCTCGGTATTCTAAAATACACAGCCCTGAACTAATACAAACATGATTTTTTACAATATCATTAGCATTTAGTAAAAATAGTCATGTCCGACCTATTATGATTTGAATTTTCTTTAACATGGTACTGCTCGAACAACAGGGCTCAAAATCATCACAACCCCTTCAATTTTTGATTCTACCGATTTCATTGGGGTCCAATGTCCCAGATACTTCAGATTATTATTCCGACTTTTCGGGAAACCCAAATCGATTATGACGCTTTTCCCATCGCGAAATATGCGATCAAATACAACACATTTGCTCTTTGTGCCCAATGTGCAATCTACTTGGGCAAGAACGTCGAATATGTCATTACCAATACATTCTTTTTGATGATTCAACCCAATAGATTCTAGTGCAGGCTGCGATATATATGTTACCGAGAGAGTCGGCTGAGAACTGGTCTGTGATTGTTTTTTCTTTGTTGTCAAATCAAGGCTCTTCCGAGAATTGCTAACAACACTAAGCATGATCAATCGAGTATATGGCGTGAAGAAGGTGTTCAAACTATTGGTTGAGTTCAGTGACTCAATATCACGAGGACTTGATAGAAGCGAATCCAGAGCCTGAGAGAGGGGGCTTGATATTATAGAAGGCGTGTTCGATGATATTAGGCCAGTACGTGATGGGCCTCTTCTAAAAGAAAATAGTCGCCTTTTTGGTATTTGTGCAACGCCATCAGGTGACTCAATACGAGCTATTGGGGGCTGATTTGTAAAATCACAGTTGGTGGATGTCCTGGGTTCACTCTCACCACTACATGCCTTCGTTGCACCATGCCTGAGAGCATTAAGGACGTCTGCAGTGCTGTTCATGCCTTCAGATATATCGATCTGTGCAGCAAGATAAAACCTGACATCGTGAGTTAGTGAATCGGTAAGCGGACAGAGATATAGCAAATTCCAAAACGGCGCCCCGTCACTTTTGTAATTGATCAGAAGCTCAACACTAGCTTCTCCCTTTTTAAGAGCACTCTTGATGCGCGATAAAGTCTCGGGGTTGGTGGAAAGCCCATCCAGACGGCGCCTATTCTGCGATATTATCTCTTGTCGAGAAAATCCGCTTAGACGGAGATATCCGTCAGATACATGAGTGATAGGAAACCCTGGGACTCTAGCATCACTTAGGCAAAATGATTCTCCTAAAGATAGATATGGACAAGCTTCACAGGGTACACTGATCAACAAATGAGCAGACATCAGCATGGCTAGCTGGTTTCTCAGAAATGCATAATATAGATCTGGAATCACATATTGTTCGAGGTAGGTACGTGATTCGGAAAAAAGGCTGTCGATGTGCGCAATATGAATATTTTGTATGTGGCGAGCATCGCTGCTAACCGCACGAAGTAGGCTTGTCGGTAATGCGATTGGAGCGGAGGCATTGAAAGAGGTAAAATTGGATGTGATGGATGTGATTTTATCGTGTAGTTTTTGGACGTCTCGACTAAAGTCTCGGATCTGGAAACCAAAATAGGGTAAAGGGTTAGTTATATATTTGAAGACAAACAAGAGTTTTAGGGGAAGGAAGAAAAGAGCGCTGTGGTGAATATAAAAAGGAAGTTGAGATGGAAAAAAATCGGCCCATAATACTGAGGGACACTCACACTTAAGATATATACAAGATTCTGTTTACAGTCTCTGCTTTGTGCAAATGATAGCCATCGTTGCATGACGTAACGGTCATCAAATGCAACGCTTACAATGTCATTCCCAGTAAGATTTACTATAGAGTTGGATCCATTTGAAATCGGAAGCTTCCGGTCTTCAGCACGTGGCAGAGGACGCTGCCACGAGGAGTTTGGAATACTACTACTTGAGCTTGATATGCGAAGTCGAGGTGACACAGACTGTTGTTGTTGATGTTGTTGGTCTACACATAGGGATGAGCCATCCGGGGCATACTCTATGTACTGCCGAACAGAATCCTCGTTGAGATTATGTAAGAGAGGAGTCCCATTATGTAGGGGTAGTCTATTGCTTGCTTCAGATGTCGGGCGGGGTCTCGTCCGCGGTAAAGTATATGCTTGTAGTGAAGTCTCAACTGCCGAAATACTGTGTGATTCCGATATAGATGGTATGGTTGGTGATATGGGGGAGACATAGGACGTGGAATTTGGCCTATCGTAAAATCCGGGCATACTTCGCCGTCGAAAATGCGCCGAGACATGGATATTTGATGAGTTCATTTGTAATTGTCAAATTTCAAATTCAGCAATGGAAAAAATGTATGAGTCCGTGGCGTTCTCTTGGAGTAGGTGTAGTTGATGATGTCGGTTAATAAATTAAAATGGTGTCAATTTTTCAGACATCTCATCCGCGATGGCTTTACAATGTATGTATTCCAAAACGAAAAGGAAGAGAAAAAAACAACCAAAATAAAGGTACCTCAAAGGTGAGTGGAAAAAGGGGAAGAAGAATTGGCATTTCTTCCACCTTCTTCCCCGTAAGTCCCTTTTGTTCTGATCTACATGGTCTTCCTCCCTTTGTTTACTTTTACTTTTTCCAGCTAGGCACTATGGACGGACCATCAGTTCTTTTCTAATGGTTCATTTAATTCTGGAACCTACAATCAACTACATACATACATACATACAGATATGTGTTAAAGAGACTCTGTACTAGACGCTAAAACTTGAGGCTAAGCTGAATCAGGAGTCTTGTCATTTTAGGATGATACATGTCATCCTTGTTACTATGCATACTAATATGTATCTGTATATGGTTGTATGTATGTAATTGGAATTCGAGATATTTAACTTATTATTGATGATTTGTGTCTCCATTTCAACGCATAAATATGGCCTCAGTCTCCCGCACACCAACTTGCGTCTCAAGTCACAGAGTTTCATGGTGCGATGATCCCTTAATGTACCTGTAGACTGTCACGCTATAGTGCAGGTCTCGGAGATTACCATTCTTTCGTCACAAGCAGAAACATTATATTGATGGACGTTCTAAATAAAATAATCGATCGGTTGGAAATACTAGTTGCCTAAATCGTCTTGATATCCGTACTATATGATAATGTATCGTCAATATGACTCGAAAAATCGGTGTCATATAGGATTTGATTTGATTATATTTAACGTCTACCTAAATCACTAAGATCATACGACGCCGGATTGGATACCGGACAGATATTTAAAGTCCTCCGCTAGACACACTCAATAGCTTTGTATGTGCGGGACGACACCGTCCCATAGCCCCGAAGAACTAGTGGTCCATACCTCCACTAAGAGCAACAAAA
>RHDR01000445.1:0-26439 GCA_009806295.1 Davidsoniella neocaledoniae
TATAACTACATATGTAGTTGCTAACTATCAAACACAATCCGGATATGATTAACCTGAAGCATCCGCGGCTTCATAGGGTAGCAGTGTAATAGTGGCAAATAAGAGATAAATTATCAAAAGAAAATCATGTACGTTTCTCTAGGAAAGCAAAGAATAATAACGTAGAGGTCATGGGCCTCTATTCCCTTCAAGTCAGCCTAGATTTAAAGCATGTATATTCCTCGATCTTCTCTTCGTTTATTATGGCCATGAAGAATCCAATATTCAATCCGTTTGTCTACTATGTATGTACATATATTTGATTGCCTCCTGGTTGAAGAGAAGGGGATTGGGGGGGCCATATGTAGGGAAGAGAATCTTGACCTTGCAAAATCTAGGCAAGGGAAGGCCTTGTCGACTTGACCATTGTTCAAGTTTGGAGTTTTTTTTTTCTTTTCTTTCCTAGCAAAACCCGTTAAAGCTAGAAACTCATGGACTTTTCTAGTGGTCTCAATAGCTGAAAATCCATATAATCATTTGTTAACAAGGGAATTCGGAGTAGTTGAAATTTATAGTTTTACGGCATCCTTTCTTATAGACCGGCCCCCCTTTTTCTTTATGCAGGTTTTGAAGGTCTTTACGGAACATGATCGGCGGTGTTTTTATTCTTGTTAAAGAGGTGAAAAGAGGCAGTGGTAGTATCGTATCTGAAGCTCTTCTCTCTAGACCCTGAATGACAATGACTTGAAGACGACTATGGGTGGGAAGGGAAGGGAAGGGAAGGGAAGGGAAGGGGGAGATCAAACCCTTATGAACTCAAGGTGCATGGCTTGACAAGGAAAATAGAAACAGGAACAGGTTTTGTTCTCAGACATTGGCAGGTAAAACAAATCGAACGAGGTAATAACAGACTCTATAATGGCTGGATCTATGGAGTAAGATGTTGGTTGCAATGATGGGAATTGCATCAAGTTGGTACTTGTCACCAGTGTATGCTGAGTTCCGGATAGATAAAAGATCAAGATCAAGCTATGATCGTACGAAGAATAGATTATAGTCATAAAGATTCTAAGATTCTAATTGTTAGTCTTCAACTCTACCATATTGTCGATGATACAGAGTCTGTATTTTTTTTTTTTTGGTATTCTCGCCTGCGCCTGCCTCTCGGCCTTAATCCATGTGGATTTGTGCCTTTCTACTCCCCTATTCATATTCTACGACGTTGTCTATATGTACGTTTTGCTCAACATGTCAAATGCGAATAGCAAGGACCCCCTCCACACCATCATGTATAACAGGGGAGGGGATAGAGGAGGGGGGGTCCTTGAGGCAGACCTTGGTTACCTTTCCACGCTCGTGCACCGACTTGATCTTCCGGAGCTCTTTTATCTGCGATTTTATCCTTGCTGGACAGTGAATCAATACTACAGTGCCGTTTTATTATCAGTTTACATGGGGGGCAAGGACAAAAGAGCAGGAAAAATGGACTGGTCACTACCGCTAACTTATGCAGGCCCGTCCATCACACTTAGCTTTGCTACGATTTGTGCACGAATTCAACAGCGTTGGTTCGTTTTCTGACTTTCCTCATAAAGAGTCTGCATCCGGCACATTGATTTCTGCTTTTGTTTCTCTCGGTCTCTAAATCACTTCTCTATATTCATTCACATTCGCCTTTAGTGTTGAATACGCAGCAAAGCTTCAAGAGAGCCGCGCTTAAGATAAAAAGAAGCCAAGTCTTCCTTTTTCTTTTTCTCTTTTTTAATTGTTTTTATTTTCCTTTCTTCTTCGTTCATTCATTGTCTTGCTCGTAGCAAGAACCAGACTTTCGACCTTTTTTTATCTGAGATATAAAACATCTATACCTAAGCCTATATACACATACACATACACACACAAGACCAACATAATGGATACGTTTAACAGCCTTGCCGGACGGGCAATCTCTACTCTTGTTGAGAGAGGCGCCATGATGCCCGTCAAGTTCATCAAGATCGAGACTAAGCCGCTGGTCCGCGCGCATTTGATCATCAACTGTGTGCTCGCCTTCCTGACTATCACCGTCGTTCTGTTCCGTGTCTACGGCCGTTTCCAGGGCGGAGTCTCCAACTTTGGTCTGGACGACACCTTTATCTGCATGGCTCTGCCTCTGGCTCTTGGCATGTTGGTAATTCAGGGATTTGTAAGTAGTAGCCGACCGATTAGCTGTGATATTGACCTTTGACTAACCTATTTGATAGTGTATGTTTGAATCAACTCTTGTAGCCGCCTCAGGCCTATAGTTATACGCCTCTGCGACTTTGAACTAACAAATATCCTTCTATAGACACATCGCTGGGTGTTGGTTACCCTCTTTCCGTTACACTTGAGAACCTGCCTCTGATTCTTCGAGTAAGTTACCCATCCATCTCTTGTGTCACTTCTCCGTGGTACATGAATGCCTTGCAACAAACGCCACACCTTAATGCCATATCTCAAGCCCTCTTTTGTCTGCCAACTGGCTCGCTAACCAACTGCCCTCACAGCTTCTGGTTGCCTACGAGCTGATCTTCGCCGTCAGCACGCTATGCATCAAGTTGTCGGCCCTGTTCTTCTACATGCGTGTCTTTGTCAACCGCGGTCTCCAGCTGGCCACCAAGGGTGTCATGCTCTTCGTGCTCTTGTGGTCCGTTGCCAACGTGCTGCAGGTGTTCCTGATCTGCCACCCCTTCAGAGCCACCTACGACCCTTACACCACCGGCACTTGCGGTAGCCAGAAGGCTTCGTTCATTGCCATTGGTTCCTTCAACGCCATCACTGATATCATGATCCTGATGCTGCCCATCCACACCGTGTGGGCTCTCAAGGCCCGCATGGGTATGAAGCTGGCTCTGACTGGTGTCTTCATGATCGGTTTCCTGACCACTATCGTCTCCATCTGCCGTATCTACTCGCTGACCACGCTGGACCTGACCACCAACCTGACTGGCACCATGATCTACGCCTCCTTCCTGTCTACTACCGAGCCTCTGCTGGGTATTCTCTGCATTTCTCTTCCTATGCTTCGTCCCACCACCCACTTCAAGTGCCTGGGTATGCGCACCACCGACGACTCCAACAAGAAGGAGTACGACCCCAGCAACCTCAAGACCTTTGGCTCTTCCGGCAAGCCTAAGCGCCTTAACGACGACACCTTCGCCATGGAGACTATCTACGCCGAGAACATGCAGGTCGGCTACACTGTCGAGACCACCCGTGCCGAGTCCCGCAACTCGCAGGGCACCCACGGTTCCGAGACCGAGCTCACCTCGGCCAAGGAGCAGGACGAGGATCACAACATCACTGTGCAGCGCAAGTGGGTTGTTTCCCACGTGTAAGCCAAGCTGTCAGGCTAGCACCTGCAATATTGTTCGCAGAACACTATTCGCCTGCTTGCTCTAGGACCGTCTACTTGCTATCTGCTGGGTAAACTGGCCGTCTAGTATATAAGAGACACCTATCACTTTGTTTTTTTTTCACTTCTCTTCTCATCCACGTTAATTATTTTTTATACTTTTACCCAATTGGTTCGGCTTTCTTCGTTATCACCCCTTTTTATCTTTTCTTCACGCTTTACTATATACCTGTGCTACCCAAAATGGTCACGCTGTATTTCCATACAAAAGTCATATATTACACACTCTACTCTTCTTGAGCCCTTGATCAACCTCTTGACATACCCATAATGATATATTGGTGGCAGCCTTGGACAATATCTTGACTACTTGATCTTATATATTTTTGCTAGCAAATATCCAGCTTGGTTGCAAGGAAATCGTCATGTGTTTTGTACGCTTTGCGTTTTCATCTTGCCTCACATGCCATGAATAATGATGCTCCCATTTTTTGACTGATAGTTAAGCGTGCTTCATCGTTTCGGCGTCTCTTTTTTCTTTCTTCTTCTTCCATTCGTTTATGGGCTTTACTTTTTGATGTTTGATATTTATCTTGGATTTATCTGCCGTGCCATGTTTTATGGGTTGCCTTGCCCTATATAGGGCTAGTTTTTTTGGTCGGAATGCTGCATTGCTTATACTTCTTTTTCTATTCTTTCGTTTGATACTCTACTAGTTCACTTAACAAAATCGTCTTGCATTCTCCGAATATCTTCTTATCCTATTCTGATTTATTGCCGTGATTACTTTTCTCCGATATTATTATATCAGCTCATACGTTGTTTGTGTCGTAATTGTGATTTATATGCTATTTTATTGTTTCAAAAACGAAACCCCCCGTCCTATATCAAAGCTTTCATTATAGACTGTCCTTTGACTTTCCATAGCATCCTGGGAACCCCGTGCAGTGTCATTGTATAGTGAATTTCCTACTCTTCTGTCTCCGTGCTGAGTTGCATTTGTTCTAGGTGTGGATGGACTTTGGCTTAGACTAGAGTTTCTAAAGCCAAGTTGGTTCATCTATTGTGCATAATAATGAACAAGGAACGCAGTGACAGCACGACTAGCCTGCTGTCTTTTGGGGTCTGCACAAGATTCTTTCTCTCATCTTATTAAATACGCGTAAACAGGAATAAAAATGTCTGGAGATCTCCGCGTAATATTGGACAACATAAGAACCTGTTCGCCATACCCGGCTTACTATATAGTGTATACTAGGTGTTATACACAATAGTATTATTGTACCGTTATATATATGCCTTCTAAATAAATGTAGCATAATATCCTATTCGAACTTTGTTAGTGTGAAGTAAAAATCAATAGTGTCTATCCGGTCATAACAGTTGGTCAAATCCGTAGATCCACGCTCAGCTCTAGGGAAGTCGGTCAAGCTGCCTCTATTTTTTCTTTATTTTTTGTCAGCATCCGTCCTCCCGTAAAGGTAACATCGAGCCATCTTTGGTTGTAGCGTTAGAGTCATGATGACCTGGACCTGCTACAGCCAACTGTACCTTGGTTCTGTATATCGAGGGATCGTAATCGGCTAGCCATGGTTTACCTGTAACCTTGCGCAGCCAATCCTCGTCTTATTCATCTTGTTTACTGTGTTTTATATCGTATCTTACTTTACAGAATCTAGGCCTGATTATATACGTTGTCTCTCTGAACATAGGCAAAAAAAAAAAAAAAAAAAGGCACCGTCCACTCCGCTTTCCTCCTATGATGATGCGCACAACCGCAAATCAGGCCCTTGACCTTGAGTTGGCACCGCTATGATCTGGTTCTCTGTTTGTCTTGGCCTCATAGCCTTCCTACAATGTACATCCCGCCTGACAAGCGTCCTCACTATCCATGTTTTAGTATCTTGCTTGTCTGCCCACAGACTTTCACACGTCTGCAAGATTTCGAGGGTTGTGCATGTAGACTCTATTGTTTTATCTTCGACTGTTTTCAAGCCTCTAATCATAATGCATAGCTGGAAGTTAGTTATGCACTACCATTCTCGAAGATAGCCGATTTCCTACTCTGGATATCGGTGCATCAACTACGTGTCATACGGCAATCGCAGGTAGCAAATTGAATTTCTAGACGCGATCCGAGGCCTTTCAGATACCTCCATCACGGCATTCGGGCTTACTAGTTGCGGATCTTGATCTTGAATGCACTAGTAGAGAACAATATGCCGCAAGTGTATGTATATTTTGGCCCCCATTCACATGCAGCTATACTATACAATATTACGGAGGTTTATTGCTACTTTTTCCCTCATATGTATGTACATTGATTCAACTCGGAGCATTTCCTTGTTTTTTTCCCCGAATAGTCAGCCATCACTAACTAAACATTAGTATGCTTAGAGGCAAACTACATGGCATAAAGAGTGAAGCTGTCATGTTGGGTAGAAATATAAGGAAGTAACAAAAGCATAAAAAAAAAGTAGAGGTCCTAGCGAGTAGCATTACAATATAGTAGAAATTGAAGCTCATGATGGTAGGTAGATAACGATAACTTCTTCAAGAATACTACCCTTTTCCATTGATGACATTCAATGGCCTGATACGTTTTTTTTACTTGGGCACAAAGGCCTTCAGTTCTCCCCTTATTGTCTCGTACTACATGTAGAAACTTGAACTTTCTCTTCTTTTACTTCTGAATTTCTATTCTTCTCAAAAGAAAAAGACCCCCGGACCGCTCGGAACAACACGTCGGTTATACAGATATATTCTATCTATAACGGAGATATAAAAAAGAGAAGACAATTTGTGTTTTGTTTACACGGCAGATAAAAAACTGAAACCAATGCCGCTTATAAATGCCGATGCCAAAGATATTCCAGCGAAATATTTCCTAACATCTGATATCAAGTCTACAAAGTTGACTGGAATAGGGTATTTCTTCCGATCTTAAGGACCAAGCTGAACTTTGATTTGGCTTATCTTGAAAGAAATGGTCTCCCATCTCCCCAAGGAGACTTCATACTGCGAATAACTCCAAAGCTGTGTATTACTAGAAAAGGATAGTGACAACGACTTGTATCACAACCAGATAGAAGACGCTGTTAGAGGAAAAGCGAGCGCCTCAGTATTCAGGGCAGTTGATACCGTGACATACAAATATCTGTTTTTGCTTTTTTCTCGTCTTCTTTCGCCTTTCTTTCATAAAAACTGGACATAGCCTCGCTATCATAGTCGCATTCGGAACTACAGTGTGACTGTACCTGTGATAGGAGGTCCGAACTCGCCTGGCAGCGTACATACATACATTGTTTGCATGTGCTAGACAGTGATGAAGCCTAGGCTATAGCATATAGAGCTTACAGTGCTTAAGTCCGTTGCTTGCATATGTGTAAGCACATACATTTAGGTACGGTGATGCCTATGCTTATGTACCTGTAAATGTGGGCATTGCTGTTAATCTTAGCCATCCTATAGCTACACAATCAAGCTGCCATCCTGTACCTGTGATACTGTCCATGTCCATGTTGATCCACATGTGTGCAGCTGTAAATAAATATGAACATGACATCTTTTGTTCAGTGCTTACTTACGAGGCTATAGGTCTCTTGAAGGTGCTTTTATCTTTATTGCCTGGTGTTTGCTTACATAAAAAATGCCAAAAGCAACGCTTGGATGATACGCACGTAGGCGTTTTTCATAACACAACAAACAAAAACACAAACATCTCATTAATAATATGTTATGTGGCTCCAATTACTAGTCAAACAGTATCTATTAGTCCCATTATGCCTTTAATTAGTCTCGGTAGTCTGTAAACATTCAATCTGACCATGTGAGTGGTCGTCAAACGAACATATTAGGGTTATACATACCCTATTCTTAAACAACGGTTCCGTATCTCAACTATAGCCAAACTTTGGTTCGGAGCCATGAACAAAGATCGCTATCTCCGGGTCTAGTTCTTCAGGCAAATATCAACGTGTAATTTTGGGGGCGAGAACTTTATCATAGAAAAGAAAACTTAGGTAAAGTAAACGCTGTGTTTGGTTAGCAGACGACATTTAACCCTAGTAATAGATAGGCTAAACTTTTCAAGGCCAAAGTTGCTGATGAACGCCACGAAATAAGTATTGCTTAGGGGAAAAGGAGTAATGTCTTACAGATACCGATAGAAGCTTGGTCGATAAGAACCTGCCCACACGGCAAGTTGAGCAGTCAAAAGAAACTATTGGAAAAGAGACCAGCTCGGTTGCAGTAATAAAGCGGTTTTGGGAACCGGTGCCCGGGATACTGGCTGGCTGAACACACGGTATCATTCGAGAATGCGATTCATGATGGATATTGTGACGAGAATCGGGGAATTTTAAGGAATAGAGCGAGACTATCTATGACGGTCTTTGTTCTCTCAGGATTCTGTTGGATGGTCTTATTATCATAAAGAGAGTATTAAGTCTGGGTTTGCCTTTAAGATATTGCATGATACTGCCCGATTCTGGAAACGATCGTCTATAGAGGGATAAATCGAAGCTTCCGGGTGGAATCTCTCGCTTGGCGCAGTAGCTAACTACTCCCTAGGATTCTTGTAGTTCTAGAGCTCTAGAACAAAAGAAGAGGAACAAGATGGATTGGTAACTCTTATTCAGCCTTATCTCAATGCGAGCAAAGGAATAGGCGGGCTGTCAAGACAAGCTTTTTTTTCCTTTAGACCTCTCTAGCTTTTTAGGGTAGTGATCGACACGAATCTAGACTATTGGGACGGTTCTTGTAGTACAACTGGCTATCAGACCGGTAATCTAGGAGATATCCGTATACCGGAATGAGACTTAAAAGTAGAACCGGCACAGGTGGCAGGTGTACGGACAGGAGGATATAAAAGTCCTATATTGAAAGCAGGAGAAAAGTCTCCGAAATACAAAGGTATAAGCTGCTGTTGGCAACTTCTATTGTGGTCTGTAATATCTTGATAATTTGGTGGTAACGATAGATTCTCCATCTCCTGTCACTTGCATTGGCTGTATGTTGTGATACCAGATTTAGATACAAGTTGTGGCAAACAAAAAACGGCACCCAGCCTATACAATTATATTATGTACCTGAATATTGCAGTATATATGCAGCGTACCTTGCATATGAAAAGACGCGGTGCCGTGAAATCACAGACGAGAAAACTTCACGAGACAACATTGGGTGGTAGGCGGAACTAAGCCGTGACTGTGTTATTGCTAGACAAAGAGTGTGAAAGCAGAGACTTAGCACATATTTACTGGCAGAAGAGTGATGAGGTCTGTATCACATCATTATATAAGGAGGCTCTCTAAGATATGTCTGATTCGGGATAGCAAAGACCCTACCCTTGAACGCCAGGCTATATCGCCCGGCTAGGCTGTACCACAGCATGACCACAATAATATGTACATTAAAAAAGAAACAAGCTTAGTTTAGGGCCAAGATTTGAGTTTCTAAGTGTGACCACGCTAGGCTGGAAACCAGCTTTATTTTCAAGCCTTGCTGTACTTCGCCTAGAGCCAAAACATTTGGTCTAGCGCCTCACGGGATATATTGCATTTACTCTGTTTACCGGTTGGCTTGTTCTCTCCGTCTTCATATTGTGCGAACAAGATAATGGAGTTAGTGACACCTTAAGACTTCTGTGATATTGGGTCTGGAGCCAAGTAAATAATTTTTTTTTTCAAATCGGGATGTATTCATCGTAGCTGAGACGGGCTAAGTCAAACCAGAAGATAGCCAATGTTTTTACACTTTGTTTGTGATAACCAACAGACGCCTATCCGTGTTCAGAAGCAATACCCGGAGAGGCAATGAGGCTTTGTATGGATAGAATGGGCACTTGCATGGCCGGCCTGCAGAGGAGATTTCGAGAGAATATGGATGCCTCGCCCGACCAAGATGAAGCCGTAGTTGGTAAGAACGAGAGAGAGAAAGAGAAGCATCGCTTAGGTTGTCTCTGCTTGTTTAGCGAGGCTCTAGATCTCCGAACGAATCTACGCGAACGATGTTAGAACTAGATGAGTTGATCTGATATATAAGGATAAAGTTCTCGCCATCCAAGACGATCTAAAGAATCATCTCCTCCTCACCACCAACTCATTCTTTGGCTTCGGATTCACTCTCTCACCTCTAGTGACAACACATTCTTTTTTTCCACTTGCAACTCTGATTCTTACTCTCTTTCACCTTCTTTCATTTCTATCCTTTCTTGAATTCCTTGTGCTAATGTCTTCGACGACGGCATCTTCTCTCCGGGCTTTAGCTCTGGTGTCTCTTCTGGCCGCTCCGGCTCTTGCCATTCCGGCTGGCCTCCCTGCTGGACTATACTGCGGTGGCAATGCCAGCGAGCCTGAATCTGAAATTAGCAGCAGCTCCTCTAGCACCAGCATTTTCTTGTCAACTACCGGGGCTGCTGTCACCGGTACTGGTGCTGCCGTGATCTCGTCTTCTGCCGGCCCCTACTCTTTCACCAACTCTACTTCTGGTACTGCGGCTGCTACTGAGACCTCTTCTGGCTTCGCTACTGGATCTAGTTCGCCTAGCAATGTAGGCACCGGGGGCTCTTCCATCTTCACTGGAACTGGAACCGGAGCTGGAACTGTGGCTTCTTCTACTGGTGGCCCTTATATCTTCCCCAACACTACTTCGAGTGTTTCCGACTTCGCCTCGGGAACTGCCGCGGCTACTGGTAGTGCAGTAGCCTCCAGTGGTATTTATACCATTGTCAACTCGACTTCCAGCTTTATTATTCTGCCAACTGGCGGATCTTACACCTTCTCCAATGCAACGGCCACTGATCTGTCTTCCACTACCCTGTCTGGAACTGCAGTGACACTGCTTACCGCTGCGGGCTCTACTGGAGCCTCAGCTTCTAGCGGTTTTAGTGCTTCGTCTACCAGTGGTGTCTACAACTTCCCTAACTCCACAGCTTCAACGGACATCTTATCTTCGTCTGCTATCTCTGGTACTGCCGTGACTCTTCTGCCTACTTCTGGCCCGACTGGATCTGCTGTTTCTAGTGGCTTTAGCAGTGTCGCATCGACTAGCGGTTCATATCTGTTTCCGAATGCCACTGGAACTGATGCTGTTTCGTCGGTACTTACCACAGGTTCTGGCTCTTCCCAGACTGTTATTGTGCCTTCGTCTATTGTCTCTGACACCGCAGTGACTCTGCTGCCTACTTCAGCTCCCATCGGAACTGGTGTCTCTAGCGGCTTTAGCGCTGTCCCTTCAACTGGTGGCTCATACATCTTCCCCAATGCCACTGTCACTGATTCTGCTTCTTCGGCGTTTGCCACCGGATCCGGAGCTGCTTCGGTAGACACGGAGAGCTCGTCTATTGTCTCCGGCACTGTCGTGCCTACTTCGGTTCCCGTTGGAACTGCTGTTTCTAGTGGTTTCACCGGTGCTGTTTCGACTGGTGGCTCGTACATCTTCCCCAACGCTACTGCAACTGGCGCTACCGCCTCAGTGTTCACCTCTGGCTTTGGCGCTACTTTGACCAGAACTGCTCCAGTTGGAACTGGCTCAGTTGGAACTTCCTTGACTGAGACTGCTGCCACTGAGACTACTGGCTCATCGGTCATCACTAATTCTGCTTCTGACTCTGTCACTGGGTCTGCTACATCCGCTACCGCTACGCCTGCCTTTTCCGCTACTGCCCTTGGCTGCTATATCGACTCTACCGGTGGTCAACGCGCCTTGTCTGGGCGCTCCACCAGCACATCGACTAACACTGAAGAGAGCTGTGCCGCCTACTGCTCGAGCTACAAGTACTTCGGTCTTGAGTATGGCTCTGAATGTTGGTGTGGCAACTCTATTGCTGCCAATGCCCCGCTTGCCGATAGTGACTCTGAGTGCTCGATGCAATGCTCTGGTGATGCCGAGTCGACTTGTGGTGCCGGCGATCGCATCCAGATCTACCTGACGCCCAACTACGTGACTCCTGAGCCTGCATCGATCTCCGGTGTGCCTTACCTCGGCTGCTTCCAAGAGGGTGCTGCCCGCGTTCTCCCCGACCGTATCATCGCTTCGAGTGACATGGACGCCGCCAAGTGCCAGGAGAACTGTGTTGGATATCTTTACTTTGGTACTGAGTACGGTAACGAGTGCTACTGCGGTAACGAAGCCCCTACACTCGTTGCTGATGCTTCCGACTGCTCTATAACCTGCGCTGGTGACGATACCGAGCTCTGCGGTGGTCCCAACCGCCTGACCGTCTACGGTCCCCAGGAAGTTAATCAGGACTCGCTACCTGCTGTCGATGCCTTTTCCTTCGAGGGCTGCTACTCTGACAGCACTGGACGCCGCGTCCTTTCCGGCGCCTTTGCTTCTGCTGGTGACATGGCACTAGAGAAGTGTGCTTCCGAGTGCGCGGGCTATGCCTACTTCGGTGTTGAGTATGGTACTCAGTGCTTCTGCGGTAATGCGATAGCCAACACTTCCGCTGTTATGCCCCCTACCGAGTGCACGATGCCCTGTGGCGGCAACTCTGGTGAGGTGTGTGGTGACGCTAGCCGCATCAGCGTGTACTTGGATGCCAACACTGTCGGTGCCGCTTCTAACCTAAACGAGGTTGACGGCTATGCCTACTCTCAGTGCTGGGTCGACTCGGCTGATAACCGTGCCCTTTCCGGCTCCTTATCCTATGCCACTGACATGACTCTGGAGCAGTGTGCTGCCTTCTGCGGTGGCAAGGGTTACGCTCTTTTCGGTGTTGAGTATGCCACTCAGTGCTATTGCGGCAACGATCTCTCGTCTGGCTCGTCTACCGATGACTCTGACTGCAGCTGGCTATGCGGAGGTAACTCGACCGAGCTGTGTGGTTCTAGCGACCGCCTTAGCCTGTACGCCATCGAGCCACGCACAGTCAATGGCTGCGGTGACTGGTCCGACGCAGTTTTACAAGAAGGCAACTTTGAGTGCGGCATTGACGCCTGGACGACTCAGACTAATGGCGGCACTAGCTACAGCCTTGTTTCTCGCGATGACGATGCCGGCCTTGCTCTGAGCGTGACTAGCAACTACTATATCCTCAAGAAGACGGCCACTGGCTCGCTATCCCAGCTGCTCAACACCGTCTCCGGCACAACTTACTCGGTTAGCTTCAGCTTCAAGTCAGTCGGTGGCTCGGGTAACACATGGGCTGTCAAGGTTGGCAGCACAGTCGTGGCCGGATCGGCTCTGACGCCCGGCGCCTTTGCTGACTGGACGACCAAGTCGGGCACTTTTGTGGCTACTGGTAACGACAAGCTTGTGCTAAGCTTCTCCTCGGATAAAAATTCATACGCTACTTATAATATCGACAACATTGTGGTCACGGCGGTTTCGGTTGACAACTAAGCAAGTTACAGGTGGTGAGGTGCTACGTATATCATTCATACAAACACTGGGTTAGATTGTAGTGGTTAGGGTTAGGTGATGGTTTCTTGGCTATGATGCTTCTTGACGTTCTTTCTTCGATATTTTTCTCTTTTCTTTTTCTTTTGTCACCGATATTATTGTCTCTTCTCATTCTTTGAATTTCTACGTACATATTCTCATTTAATTAAGGATTCTGTTCTAAACCTACCGCCCATCAATGTGAAATATAGTCCATGTATCAAAGTCTTCTCTCTCGCCTCTAGCCAACTCATTATGCACTAGGCTCTTAATTGCTCCAGATTGTATGTAACGGCCGTACGAAATCCCTTGTTGGAGAGAGAAGAAATGTGAAAAAAGGTCGTGTGCCATCCACATGCAAAATATAAAGTTGTATGTACGCTGCTCTTTTAGTAAAACTTTAACTGCTTTCTATACACTATGTTCTATCTATGTGTCGTCTTTTTCTTTTTTTTCTTTTTCGAGGCCCACCTTTTTAACGACAAGTCTAATAGGCCTATCTAAGCGATACAATGTAGCCCAAGTGATTGATACATGTACATGTACTAAATAAAAACGCGCTAAATCAAGCCGTGTCCAGCATGTGTCACGATAGGCGGCAGGACGTGATTCCTTCCGGACACAAAAAGTTAGAACGACCTGGTATCAGAGACGCCGGAAATATATTCGATAGATTTCTGTGAATTAGTCTGTGAGATAAACTATCAAATGAACTGCGAAACATGGGCCGAATACGTCGACTACACGTGAGTTCAAAAATATGAGCTGTCACATTGTTGGTTAGCTTTCACCTATAGTTATATACACACATATGTACAACTATGTATATGCACGTCGACCGTTCGATACAGATTTCGAGCTAGCCAGATTGAATAAAGAAGAAGCTAAAGCCAGCCTTCTTTATTCTTGGTATGTTTGCAGTGGGAAGTAGAGACTGAGCAGGTAATAGTGTGATATTGAACTATCAAGATAGAAGCAATAGAAATAATCACATGATGTCTATCTGCTTGAAGAAATGAAATGAAGAAAGATGGAAGATGGAGAAACATTTGAAAGTCTAGTCCCAATCTAGCCTGATTTTACCGTGGCCACATGCAGGTATCTATACTAGCCAGAAAATATGGCTTTATATTCTGTATGTACAGTCCTTTACACTCTAGGAAGGAAATATGACGAAAAAGAAATGACAAATACGATAGGGCCACAAAAATGCAAGGCAGATAAATGGAGATATATGCACGAGTGCAGAGATTGTGACTGTGATTCCTCAACTTTGCATCGAGGCGAGGATTACTTTGTACATATATGTGGGCGCTAAAGAGGAATAGAAGACTAAGATCAATGACAAAAAGACTAAGAAGAGAAGGAAACCTTAACTTCAGGCAAAATTCAAATATATATATATATATATTATACCGATAGCCTTTGCGGCATCAATCACATCTACTCACTATATCGTATTGTGTTGTATTTGTGTATAACTGCATACGACGTATTAGGCAAGTATTGCATTTATTTTGCAGTTTCCTATCCTGTCTCCGTCTTTTTGATCTATCTTTACTTGATTTTATTTATTTTCTTTCCCTCGGATTATCTTGCTACGCCTGAAACTTATCTTTCCACCGTCGAGCAAATCATCGGACAGATTCCACTACTATCACCATATCCCACATACCGTTCTCTTTTCCATCGCAACATCACTCTCTCGTCGAAAAGACTAAGAAGGCATCTCAACCTCTATAGCCATGCCTTCACCAGAGCCAGAGTCCAAGGCTATGTCGCCTTCCGGGCCTTCATCACCTAACGCCACTACTCGTTCAGAGCCTCGTGTGCGCTCGCCTGCTAAAAGCCAGACACACAGTAGTAAAGACAAGTCGTCGTCAGCGTCACCCGAGCGCCATGAACAGCTCGGCCTCGGCAACATCGAAGTGGTGCGTACTACCATTACCTGGCTGAGGAGATCTTGAGAAGCCTGCGACACATCCCACTTTCTATCCGTAACAATGCTAACAGGTGTATATTTTTTCAGGATACCTTCAGCGACTCAGAGTCTATGATAGCCATGGGGTGAGCAAGAAGATATACCTAGTACTAGATATGCTTCTAGTTATCTAAATATTAAGACCTTTATGGCCTGCCAACGCTAACATTCTACGCAATATCAGCTCTGTTGTCACGGACACCAGCTCCCTAAGAACTTCTATTCTAGCCTACAAATGGGAAAATGGCCGTCGCTATCATGCGTACTCTGATGGCGCCTATTAGTGAGTGGCACACCTGTATTACCAGTCCGTGTTTATCCTTTGATGCTAACAGTACTGTCTTCTGCCTAGTGCCGCTAATGATGAGCGTCAACAAGAAGCCGAGGACCTCATGTGAGTTTTGCCTCATACGAATGCATATGTGACCTAAATCACCAACTAACTCTGGAATCGTGAAGGCACGAGATGTTCTCCATCGTCATGGGGCAACCCCTCGATGCGCCTATAAATCACGAAAGTATAGGCAAAGTTCTTGACCTCGGTTGTGGAACCGGTCAATGGGCCATGTAAGTCCCCTACCAAGTTATTAAGTCTCATTCAACAACATCACTAAATAAAACCAATCGATAGAGAGTTTGCAGATGATCATCCAAGTGCCGACGTGCTCGGTGTCGATCTCTCTCCAATCCAGCCTAGCTTTGTGCCAACCAACTGTCGCTTTGAGGTCGATGACATCAACAAAGAATGGACATACCCGACGGATTACTATGATCTCGTCCATTTACGTGCCTTGACAGGCTGTGTGCCCGACTGGCCCGAACTGTACAAGAAAGCCTTTGCGGTTCTAAAGCCCGGTGGCTTCATCGAGCACGTCGAGCTGTTTGGTGTAGCGCGTAGTGACGATGGATCATTACTGCCCGGGTCACCACTGACGCGCTGGGTCGATGAATTTGTCAAGATCGGCGCTGCTATGGGCAAAAACTTCTTCTTTGCCGAGAAGATGAAGGAGAATATGGAGGCTGCCGGCTTCACAATCACATACAAGAAGCTTAAGGTTCCCATCGGCCCGTGGCCAAAGGACCCAAGTATGAAGATGTGGGGTCTCTGGAACCGACAGTTCTTAGTCCAAGGTCTTGAGGGCTTTGCTGTCCGCGGGCTGACAGATGTGTGCCATGTAAGTCTCTTTTTAAACTTTGCTTCTATCTTTCTATCGAACTCAATGGCTAACATGATTCAGTATAAATATGAAGAAGCTCAAGTCTTTATTGGCCAGGTACGCAACCAATTGTCAGACATCAAAGTCCACTCTTATGTCGATCTGTAAGTAAGCATCCATCATTTGTACCGAATGTAAGGCTAATCAATACTATTAGTGTCATCTGCTCCGGAGAGAAGCCAGCAGAATAGAGGAAAGTGGATATTTATCACTTTATGTTTCTAGAGATACCACGAGCTATATAACATATATATATATCCATCAATAACATTCATGCGTAGCTAAATCAACTCTTTATTTCACATAACCCAATTCTTGCTCACAAATTTTTGAAACGACACATGTAGGTTATGTTATATGTATTTATTTGTATTGAGATACACGCCACTGGCTGTGGAGGAACAGATGAGACCATCATGTACATCATGATGGGTATATATCTGTTCCATTCGATAAAAGTAAACAGTCATTAAAAGATATCCGAAGGAAAAGAAAGAAAACAATAAAACAGCCAATATGCAAAAAAACATGAACCCTCGAAGATAATCATCCAAGCCCATATGCCAAACAAAGCAGGAACCCCCGAAATTCATGATTCCGGGGCCTGCAGGTGAGAAAATAAACAAATGTACATCAAAGATGTCTACACTCTAGATCAGGGCAGCAATGGCAGCGACGATAGCAGCACCTGCGGGCACGGCAACGGCACCAGCTCCGCTCTCGACGGTGGCAGCAGTGTTGGCGGCAGTAGAACCAGAGCTAGTTCTAGTAGAAGAAGAGCTGCTGGTGGTGGTAGCAGAGGCGGTAGTAGAGGCAGTGCCAGCAGTGCCAGAAGCAGCTGAGGCGGTAGTGCTGGTGCTAGCGTATTGGGAGGCGGCGTTGCAGTAGGCAACGACCTGCTGCTGGGCAGATGGCGCACGGGTGTCGTTAGGGCAGTTGTTGTAGCAGCTAAAGGAACGTTAGAAGATATGGACTATAGATGTACTTGACTTCTATGTTATTGGGTTGGAACTCACGTAGCAATGTCGGTGTAGACGGCGCACAGGCAAGAGTAGTCGTTGCTGCCACAGTTGTCGACACGGGGAGTCAGAGACTCCAGGCAGGCATCGACGATGTTCTCAGCAGCGCAGTCCTCGGCGACAACACTGACAGCCGAGACGGCGAGGAAAAGAGCAGCAGAGAAGAACTTCATGGTGACGGATGCAAGTGGTTTGAGGGTTAATTAGATATTAGGGTTGGTGGTGTATTAAGGTCGTGAATAAGAGTTGATCGTAAAAAATGACAGAAAAGAATGAGATGATGATGTACCGTAAGATGGATAAAGAAGAAAAGAAAAAGAGAGGATAAGGCCTTCGAAGGGGATATCCAGAGGATATTATATAGAGGTGAGAATTGGTAATAAGGGAGAAAGACTTCCAAGCAGCACGACTTACATATATAAGGGATCTTGGCGCGCTGAAATACCAGTGACATTGACTAACACCTAAAGCGCCTTTTTTATTCCTCCGAGCTAGACATTACATTGAATGAAGCCATAGTTACATGGTAAAAGTAAATAAACATTAAATCCCCAAGTTAAATTACTTTAAATTATCGACAAGTAGCCGAGAGGTTGATAGAGTCAGACCAACCATGCTAGCAAAAAAGCCACTATGTAATGATCAATATTTCACCATGTTATGGTAGGAGCTTCTTTGTTTTATCTTTCTTCTCTATGCTCTTTTATTGAACGAGGCCCCATGTTCTTCGAACCGAGCTAAGAGCACGATCATATCTCCACAACGCTGGGCAAGGCTTTTGTTCTAGCTAATGCTCGGATGTTGTGGTATCTCTTTGGTTGGCCAAGATGGCAGTTTGTAGCTCGAACCAGCTACTACTCCTACTATTCAGTACAGGCTATACCTACCTGCTACTTACTTCTTTATTGGACATGGTTATAGAAAGATATACATATAAACACAGGATAACTCGACTGTGATTTTGGTTGGTGATGAGCGTAACAACACATATCCGTGCCAAGGCATCCCAAAGCTGGTATTGCGATCCTTCGTATTCTGTATTATTTATATCAGGTTCTCAAAGACAAGTTGGGGGAGGAAACAGAAAATAAAAAGAAAATTCGTGGTGGTACCATAGCAAAAGTTCGTATCTGCGCCTACTCCTACTTTTTCCTGTCGATATTGTCTTTTTTGCCTCTCTTTTTCAATTACGTTAGAGGAAAGTAGCATTGAGCCGTATGGAATGAACTTCTAAGTTGCTTCAATATTCCATGTTACAGAATGACACTCGATGATGCAGAGGTCAAGATAAAGAAAGAATAAGAAAATATGTACATATGTTTTGATCCCTCAAGGTTCACGCTATGAATGCTCCTAGTAAATATTCTAAAGCTTTTTGTTTCTTGCTTACATGTTAAAAGGTAGGAAGGAATCTTAAAAGCTAAAGCACAACAGAGTTTGCCACTAAAAACGAGCTTGCATAGTTTGTCCTCGCTTTGCTCCTTTTGTAGTCTTAATTTGTACACCAAGTATCATCGTAATCCGAGACCTCCACTACATACGAGAATGATAGCTCCGGATCTAGAAAATCGACCCAGATACTCTTTTTACTCACGAAGAACCCCAATAAATTATCATTCATATGTAACAGGTCTTCATTCGTTCTATAGATGTATGTATAATTCCCTAAACTTTCTATTAAACTTGTTCTATGACAGTAACAGGGTGAAGAAGGCCGATGCGGTGCCACAGCAAGGTCCTTGATTCATATTAAACAGTGATGGATCAAGCAGAAATAAGATTACAAGCATCCATTCACATAAATTCATACTGTGCTTGAGACCTTGTCTGTCAGCCCGACCAACTAGATCATTCCACCAAATAAACAAAAAGAAGGCCTAAGTAAACAACCAAGACAAGGGGGCCCTAGAGAAGCAAAAAAGCAAACAACTAATGCACATAGCTTGGTCACTTTTGCCTATCTAACCTTTCTTCTTTACTTGGACGGCGAGTTCGGTCTGTCTTAAAGCCCGCTTTTCTAGTCTTAGTGACGATGATGATATTGTGTGCCTTGATCTAAACGAAACACGATCGTAAGCCAATGATACATGTATTTATACACGAGCTCGTTTACGAATCTTCGTGATCTACGTACATATCTACGTATTAACTATATATATATATGTATTTAGTTGTTATACACAAGCAGGAAAGTCACTTCCTGGTCGTCAAAGAAGGCCAACTAACTATTCGTCTCGCTCCCAGATTTATCTATGAATTGGGACGACAACTGAAAAGTAAGCCTGTAAACAAATATTTACCCAAGTCAATCCATGTTCTAACATGGCACTTGCAAATCGCGCTCGCCGCTCAATCGAAGCGAAAAAAAAAAAAAAATAGTCACGGTCAGGGTCACGGTTACAACATGGGGAATCATTCACAGGCCTGTGCAGCAACGGTCGATATTCTCAATATTCTTTTCTTGATGAATAGCTCGTTCAGTTATCCGTGCTAGAAAAGAAGACGGAAAAAAGATAGATGATTTGAATATCGAATATGTTGCTCAGGCAGTATGATATCATGAAGTTGTCCACGCGCTTGACAGAGCGTTTGACAAACAAAAGCCAAAGGGCGAACGACGGCGATTTAAATATACAAAGAAAAACAAGCCCATGTTTGTTTTCTTTTTCAGATTCCGTGCCATATATTAAATTTCCCAAGACGGACTGGATTGCCCTGGTCCCGATGTTACTATGTAGCTATGAATCCTTAGCTTTTCACCAGGCCATCACTTTCTCCAGCTTTCCCTCTCTTTCTCCGAATGCTTAAGCTTACTTGAATAACACAGTATGATACAACAGACATTTACAACTACAGAGTCTTAAAGCCTACAGGCGGTCAAGCAAACAACAATGTTGCAGAACTGTGACGGTTCAGCTAAGAAGCCCGTAAAAGAAAATGATAAGAAGCAGAAGCATTAGAAGGCCAGTCCGGAATCCATCTCGATAGTGACGGTGGAGCTGGAATATACCCCTGATTTGTTGTTAGTTAGTGTTAGTTTTTTTTTCTTGTTTTGTTCTATGTACAGATGTAGCAAAATATAGCATGAAAAAAGACAGTACCAGTAGAACCCGATCTATTGTAACCCTAGGGAGCCATGATATGTATTTGGCACGCTGTTGCAATTCACGCGGCGAATCCCAACATGCCATCAGCGTCCCCCTTGCTTGCGCCCGATCTGTCTATCTCCTTGTTCTTGTTTCTTTTTTGTCTTATATGATAATTAGGTAACTATATGTAACTTGTCCTATTCTTTGGAAAACCAACAATCAACGGACATGATCAGATATTCGGTCTCTAATGCTTCTCGGAGTTCACGTACGAGGCTTGCAAGTTGTTGGAGAACGGCCAGCCACGTCTTTCTACAAACTATATGGTATCACCGACTTGATAGTGTACAGATATTGTATATATCATATTATGCGCGGTATTCCTATGCCGATCAAGATGCATTCCAACCAGAATCATCTTCTACGTGGCTGCAAATTCCCAAGCCAAGTGCCGGTAAATAAATATATCTGTATGCATGTATACAAATCTCAGGAGGTTGGACAACAGCATGCCCGCCCATAATACATATGTATGTACAGATATGTATATTCCACTTGTGTGCTTCTTGCATCTGCATGTTTACGCTTTCAGCCCGGAACTAGAACACAGATCTAGCCTAGGACAGACACACTTTGTTACCGCAACCCCATAGTTCCATAGTGTTGATGGTTCAACATCATACATGATGCAGAAGATACATATATCTATCTACTTTGTTCGTAGCTCATGACTGTCCCTAGCATAGAACATTGTTCGTCCTCTCTCAATACCCAGCTTAGTAAATCACAGGTGATCTATCATCCCTATGGCCCCCCTTCCACCTCAGCAGTCACTTCCAATGTACTAGGACTGCAAGCCACTGGAACCATTAGGATTTTTCTTTAGTCATTCTCTCCAAGATTCATGTTGCCCTTTTACATGTCTGCCAAATAATCCATAAAATACAGACCAAAGAAGAAAAGAAATATCCTGGGAGAGGGCAAAGGGTTAATATCACTCTCCCCAACATAAACTTTTGACTTGTCTTGCCCTTGCATGATATCACAAGGAAATCCAAATTGTGCTTATCCGGACGCTAAAATTGACATGAACATCTTCATGAAAAGAAACGTCTATAGTTGTAAAGCACACAGAAACTAAGAGGCTGACTTTTTTATGCGTCAAAGACTGACAAGCTTGATATGACATCCTGCCCGTCCTTGGGTAAAGCCTCCCTTCCTCCCTTTATAGTTAAAGTACCGCAGCAAGTAGTATTTTGTATCAAGACCATACCTAGCCACATTGACTTGTTCGTGACATATCCTGCCTCTTCTTGATGAAATAACAATGTGTGTCTCTGTTCTCTCGGTATCGTTGGGTACAACGTAGAACTAGCTGTTTGTATTAGTATAAGGTTTATTGTCTCAAAGCCATCCGCTTATTCTGGTGTCTGTCCGTCAGCATCTCGCAACATTAACATGATACATTCTATAAAACAAGACTCTGGCTTCTTGTTCCTCGGCCTTTCCATCTGGGGAATATCCGGTAGCTACTAAACTACCATTTCTTATGTATTGGTGCGATGTCATGTTCAAGCAACAGTATGTGCAACCTTGCACTTAGTTCTCATTAATATATGCATAGTTCCAACAACTAAAGCAACAAAATCTCCGTTAGTCCCCTCAAGCAGATTTAGAACTCGCCATGACTTACATATGGCACTCCCGTTTATTCAGTTGACGCATCATCTCTCACGATTTCTCTACTACATATCTTGCCTCAAGGTACAACCAGGATATGATTCATGTGGTTAGTGACCCTGATCCAAATACCAGCGATGAATGCATGTCTCATTTGATCTCAAAAAGTGCAACACACATTATATACACATCTGAATAAGTTGTCACTGGTTTTCTATCCTGATACCCAAAAGTAGGCACATCATGACATCCAGGGCAACTCCTGGACCAATCATATTGTGCGAGATAAAACCAGAAAGTTCAGATCGTCGTTTGTCAGTTTGTATACGTATAGACATGTTTTTTTTTTTGGTATGCGTACACAGGTGTTCACCAGTATTGATACTTTGAAGTAGAAAATAGCAGGTATATAAAGATTATAAAGATATTAATGTTCTGGTTACGTGGAGGATAGTATCTGACTTCCAAGAAATGGCAAAATGTATCGAAGTGGCAGCTCCTATTGATGGACTGGTAGTAATAGTGTATGATAACGAGAAAACAAAGAAGGAAAATAGAATATGGCAAATTGTAAGATGAATCCAGTAACCCGAGATAGAAAGACGCAAAAAGAAATGAAAATGAAAACAAGAAGGGGAAAAACAGAAAATACGAGAGTCGAAGAAAACTGTCTGAGGGGGTCGGAGATAGAGATATCATAGGATATATACCGAAACATCAGATCACTTCTTGAGAAGCAAAAGCGTGGTCTGATGCGTCGATACATATTGGCGCCAGTCGATCTACCACAAGATATACTATGAGTTTGTATACTTGATAGATGTGTTGACGCCAGCTAGTCAAGTGACAAAGTAGTGCTGACGCTCTAACAACCCCCTCCTAAAAAGGTAAGCATTGGCATCAGTAGATATCATGATCTCCCTCTTCTTTTATCTAGTAAGGGTTGAAGCCGCCACGAGAACCACGGCCACGATATCCACCACGGTAGCCTCCACGGGGCATAAAGCCTCCACGAGGCATGAAGCCACCACGGCCTCTACCGCGCATACCTCCACGGCCCCGGGTCAAGCCGGGAACATTGGTACGTTGGGTGTCACCTTGATGTTGCGACCCTTGAACAAGCTCTCGTTCAGTACAAGCGCTTGCGCTACGAGACTTGGCTCGTTGAACTCAACGTAGGCATATCTATATTTCAAATCAGCATTCTCAAACCACATCCAGTCAATTATAATAACAAGCAAAGATCCTTACCCTTTCGGTTGGCCAGTGAACTTATCCAGCAAGATGGTTACACGGTTGATAGCACCACAACTCTGGAAGTGTGCCTGGATCTCCTCGGGCGAGGCAGAGTAATCGACGTTACCGACAAAGACACTCCGGTTGTCAATATCTTCGCGACTCTCGTTGGCATCGTGGCTTTGCTGAGTGATAGAAGCCTGCATTTCGCGCAGTTTGGTTGCTTCTGCTTCCATCTCAGCTACGCGTTTCTTCATCGCCGAAATTTCCTCCTATTTCATCCCAAGTACCATGGTGTAAGCTTATGATTCTCTCTTTTTTTCTTATCTTTGATGGTATGGTCTTCCAGACGCCTATCGTGAGTTTGTTGGGTGATGGCCTCATACTTCATGTGGCGGTTCTAGGACTAGCCTTGAATGGGACGATACCGTTCAAGATACAACGCGCAATATAGATGCATATAGCGGCACTTGTCGCATACATTGGTCCAAGGCCTCAGTCACTGTGTATTTACAGTACCAAAGGGGCAACTTGAATATGGGTGCGTCTATGACCTAGATTCTACCCTCTCAACCAACTTGATATGGCGCCATAGAAGCTACTATCATGGCTTTTGTTTTGCGCACCTCCTCTTCATTGCCAGTCTCATCTGTGTTAGGGATAGGCTCGTTCTTGATGGCGAAGGCGCCCTTCTCCTCGAAATCATTCGCAGTGCCTGACATCTTGGCTGTTCGTATGCGACGGCGGCTTGTCGTTTCTGTGTGGTGCAGCGATGCGATTGTATTGAAGTAGATGGTCGAGGCTATGTTATCAGCGTGGCTTATATTCTAGCACAGCAATGTTAATCGATGTATGATGATGGATATGCGAATTTGACTTTCAGGCTAATAATTAGACAAGTCCACGATGCTAAGGTTTGGATAGAAAGTCGAAATGCATTCCGATGTCATTTCCATCTACCGTCACATGCAGATAGTGGCACTCGGTTAAAGGTCAAAGAGGCATAGCAGTTTAGGATGGCGCACCAGGTGAATATTTGTTTAGTCTAGTGGGTCGATAGGTTTTATACTAGAAAGTTCGTCAATTGGGTATCGTCAGGTTGATGGCGTTGATTCTAACTGTTATCCAAGGACTTGAAAGTAAGAAGTTTATCGTCAAATATCGGCTCAAGCTACACCTTATTTTGATAATGAAAACAAAAGGCTCTCGAAACCACGAGGCTGACAAACATGAAAAAAAATGGGTCTTAAAGCTTTCATCTTCGATTTGTACAGAAAGGGAAAGAGCTTGTTCCTATTTTGGCATTCTTGGTACTGAAAGTGGGTCATTCATCTCTTGAACGCTGTCCCACACTTTAACCCTATTAATTAACTAATGTGTGATATTTTATCAACCCTAATTGATGTATCGTAATAATTAGCTAACAATTTTGAGATAATTGTTGACACACTGCCCACAAAATCCCGACTTATGAGGATATTCGATACTTAAAATGCAACGTTTCCATGAACTTCGTGTCATAAAATACTTAATAGTGAATATTGTTGTTGATTATGAAGAGCAAAATGACTGTTATCAAGAGGACGAAAAAAAGCTTTGGTGGTTGGTCTAAATCCAAAAACTGGTCACCGAAACAAAGCGAAACATATCGCACGAACAGCAAGAAAAAGTCGAAACGTGACAAGGAATTTCTTGTATGGGCGTTTCTTAAGTAGCTATTTTTATAACATGGATGTGATGAGAAGATGGTAGACTGTAACCTCAGAATCCGGTGACTTGATATTATCGGCACCAGATGTCCGATATTTGTAGCTATGCAAGTATAGGCAGTGCAAAGAGCGTTTGATGGCTATGTAGTATAAGCGGATCATTGTAGATAGTGCAACTGAGTTGACACAGGAAAAAAAAAGGAATCTTGGCATCTACGTATAGCGTATAGATTGATATTCATGTATGTACATATGTAGCTCTTACTGCAACGACAAGATGTTGAGATTGCTGGTCGTAAAGGTAATGTATAACACTAATAGAAACATCATATAAGACGCAATCGTGCTAAGCTAGGATTCTCGTATATAATGGGACGAGATGCGAGATAGTAGAGGCTACATGTACAAACTAGGCTCCAGGGAATGGGTTGAAGTCAACCTTGAGATCACAGTATGATTCGATACAAGGGGGATCGATACTCGAATGCAGCATCACAACATGGAAATGGACAGGGAAAAAACATGACTTCACGGAGCTAAGCGAACATCCCGACCTCTCCGTTTAAGCTGAGGAAGTAGAGATTTTCTTTGAGTACATACATATATCTGAACAAGTCTGAGTACAAGGAACAGGCAACAAACATGTCAGCGAACATAGTTTGGAATTAAGCCGCAATAAACGTCATAAAATGAGAGCGGTGGATGCAACACAACGAGGCTGTGATGCTGTGGGTGGATAGCATAACAATGTGATTTGCGATCGAGATAAGAATAAGAATAGGGTTTGCTCCAGATAGCCCTCATAAACTCCTGAGGTGAAGCAAGAAAGTAGAGAGATATGTATAATGCCTCCCTGATCACATTGCATTGCTAAGCTACGCTTGTTGTAGTGATATACCGGCAATATATCAGTAGCAGGATTGTAGACTGTACAACGTATAACGCAATGTACATAGTTGCTCAAAGAGGTTTCTATAACCCTTTCAATTGAGTAAGAAGACTGCATGCTGTATATGCACATAGTTGTTGGCTATTATAACGAACTGAAACGGAGGGCCTGTCTAGAGCCCCGAGTCTGGTCAAGATTGCGGTGAGATGAAGCGGGGAGGAGAGAAGGAGAGAAGGGAGCTGGCTAGGGTCGTGCCGATTGGGGAGAACTACTACTAAGCATGGAACAATCCAAAATAGATTGGCGTCTGTGATGGAAGGCCCTCCGTGATAATTCCGGGTGCCTAGAATCAATGCATATGTTATTGGCAGTGTTATGGATTATGGATATACAGATACATGTATATTGAAGACTTTACAAATGCTAATACTATACCACAGCGAAGTAGACTTTTTCCGCAAGAAGGGTGAGAATTGCCGCTGCCTGCCCTGCACAGCCTCGAATAAAAGCGCAGTCGTCGTTAATGAGCTCTACGAGAAGACCCAGAAGATCCGAGTCTCGTGCGCTGAATTGGTTTGATTTGGGCAGAGCAGCGGATGAAGCTGTTTAGAACTTACAAGCTATTTTTTCTTCGTTTGCTTTTTCTTCTGGTTGAACTGTTTCGAGTTTTAGGTTTGGACTCTGAATTTGCCGCCTGGTTTTTATTTCTATTTTCCCACCTCCCTTTGTCCATCGATACCCAAGCCTTTTTCTACTTTCATTATTTATTTTTTTTCTTTATTTGCCATCCGGAAGTTGGCGTCTTTTGTCCTTTTTTTTTGTCGCCTCTTCCTTACTGGGAAAACTGTACGAAGTTTTTTTTTTTTCTTTCCATTTTTTT
>RHDR01000446.1:0-26385 GCA_009806295.1 Davidsoniella neocaledoniae
AAAAAAAAAATCAGTGCCTCCACAAAACCAACCCCCTACCATCCCCACTATTCAGTGAGCCTTCAAGAGGCTGGTGATCGTGGCCGTAAGAAAGAAAATTTTGGCATAATCGAGTCTGGTGCTATGGATGAAGCACAGTAACAAGATTCCCGCGCCGCAAGGTCGGGCATCCGGAACCTTCAAAGAGACTGCCACCGAGTGTGAGTGTGATGAGACTCGGGAGACCAGCGATCGAAAAGGTGTTGCGAAAAGAGGGGTCTGTCGCTGGTGAGAACATCCCTGGAGAGGGGAAAAGTCGGGCTCCAGGCCTCACGAAACGGTGCATCGAAGACGACAGACGGCGAAAAAGAAAACGAGAATGGACAGCAACATTGGAAATATGTGCTGGTCGCTCTTAAAAAAACCACGACAAAGGGGAAGAAGGGAAGGTTCTATCATCATCGATGGTGCTCAGCACCAAGATTAAGGTGGCAGCAAGTTTTACATTTCGCCAACAACTTCGTAACCTCCATCCTTCTTTTTCGCGATATCGTCAACAATTCTTTAAAAAATGGAAGAAACAACACGTGTTTTACGCGCCGCAGCCATTAAGGATACAATGGCATATAATTTTGAACACCCTGAGGTTCCAATTGCAACTATCACGCCTATGGTACATGCTAATGTATCTACTCTCCAGTACAACATCAAAAAGGCCAACCTACCTTCAACAGCTCGTAAACCATAAGGTGGCCATAACAAGCATCTTTCTTCTGTGCAAGAGTCTTCTTTAGTATCCTATCTTGACTTTTTCATATAAATTGGCCTTCCCCTCAAGCGTTTAAGGCTTCAATCGGCCGCTAACTACATCCTCCTCCAGTAACAACCTGAAATTTCTATCAATAATAATATTGTGGGGCGGCACGAGTTCTTGTTTATTATATTTATTTATCATTTTACGTCTTTATATGGATCACGTGGGTCCAACCCTAGTGGATCATTAGACGTCAAGGGACCCTAATGGCCCTCGTAAATCCCTCCTAATAGAAACCGACGAAACCCACAAAAACAAATCGACACTAAAAAAGGTCAACTGACCAATAGGAACAGGCAAACTAGGAAGGCCCTGCGAAAACATCAAGTGAAAATCTACGGCACTACTACGTTTAGATTGTACGGTTGTCACTCATAGAAACGCGGGGAGAAGATTTAGGCAAATTGAAGTCAATGGAAAAACTGCGACAGAAATGAAAGAATAATAAAAAAAAATATAATGTGATGTTGAAGACAGTCTGTTTTTCTGTCGAAGAGAACGGCCTGTTATCCGATACCTCTATATATCGAAACTCTGTGATATATGATAACAATAATAATGTTGAGTATGATGCAAACAAGAAGCCAACGAAATATCCTACCCCATCTAATAAAAACCTAGCCAAATATATAACCAACGCTCTGTATAAAATAACCAAACGCAACAAAACAACCCACTAAAAATTGAAATAACTTCCCCTCTCCTAGACAAAAATAATTGACAAAAATGTAACAAAACGGATACAACAAATCATAACTACGTACGACACACATAACGCATATACGCACCACGTACACATGACGGTATAAACCGGAGCGTACGCGATCTATGCTATTACGTAGTCTACGAAAGTCATTTATAAATGTCATATCCCTATACATGTATGCTTATATCGGAGTCCATTCGTTTCCATTCATGGTCATGATGGCCTCTCTTTTATCAGATAACAAGAAAATGTAAGAAGATACTTGTAAGAAAAAAAACGGAAAATGAAAAAAAAAAGATGATACAGTATATCTCAGCAAGCAGTAACGAAGAAAAAAACGCAGATGCCGATGCAAAACTAGAAAAAAAGTAGAGAAGAAAGAAACAGATAACAATCTATATCCAGTATGCCTTTTTAGACGCCCAAGAACAAAAAAGCAAGATAAGAGACTGTTAGAGATAGGAAAATGATGGAATATGTCAGTATGAAAATGTAAAGCCCAAAGCCAATTTAAGCCAGGACCAGAGCCAGTAGAGCCATGCGGCAGTACAGGCCGTAGCGCATCTAAAAGAAATCACTTGTTAGTATGCCTGATATCGTATTACTTCACCCGATGCCGCAAAGGGCAGATTTAGCACTTACTTGTCTGAAGTAGGCAGCGCGATGATCGAAGTCGACCTCCTCTGCGATCTCGTCGACACGAGGCAGAGGGTGTAGGATAACACAGTTAGGTTTAGCCATAGACAGAGTCTTGTTGTTGATGACATAGGAGCCCTTGACACGCTGGTAATCTTCCTCGCTGGGAAAACGCTCACGCTGGATACGAGTGCAGTACAGAACATCGGAGTTGGCCAGGATCTCGGATGTCAGAGTCTCCGACTCGCTGACGAGCTGACCGGCTGAGATTAGTTGCTGGCGGACATCCTCAGGAAGACCCAGGCCCTTAGGGGCAACTAGGTTCACGCGAACGTTGTAGTGGCGGAGCAGGTACACCAGAGAGTGGACAGGACGGCCGTATAGAAGATCACCGATGAAGGTGATGGTCAAACCCTCGACGGTACCACGCTCCTCACGGATAGTGAACAGATCTAGGAAAGCCTGAGTAGGGTGCTCCTTGGAGCCATTACCACCGTTAATGACGGGAACAGGGCTGTACTTGCGAGCGATGTCAACAGAGCTCTCCTCGGGGTGACGCAGGACAATACCATCAGCATAGCAAGCCATGGTGCGTAGGGTATCCTGAAGAGTTTCACCCTTCTTGACCGACGAGGAGCCAGTAGCAACATTAACAACGCGACCACCCAGACGCTGCATGGCCGCATCAAACGAGCACGAAGTGCGAGTAGAAGGCTCGTAGAAGAGAGTTGCCAGAACCTTGCTGCGTAGAATGTTCAGAACACCCTCACGCTGAACACCCAGGCGCATCTGCTGAGCTAGGGTGAACAGGATGTGCAGATCAGATCTGTGGAACTGCTTGACAGACAGAATAGAAGCGTCCTTGAACGAAGCCGAGTAGGGAACAGAGATAGCAGAGCTAGACAGGCTCATAGGAGGAGGCAGAGGAGCATCGTCAAAAGTAGGAGCATGGCCAGTAATGGGAGAAGATGTCAGCTCCTGCATGCGCGAACGAGGACGAGCGGACGACAGTAGAGACAAACGACGACCTGGGAAGCTCTCACCCTCGGTAGCCGAAGCAATTGACTGGTGCACGGGAGGCAAAGCAGGTGAGAGGATAGGGCGGCGGTGAGAAGACATGTCTTGACCGTTAGGAGGAGTGTTCAGAGCGCGGCCATCAAGGCAGACAGTACGGCCGTGGAAAGTGACGCGCTGAACGGCGCCACGCAGAACACGACCGGCGAAAGCAGAGGTAGCAGAGACTGGAACAACACGGTCAAGCTCGACCTCGATAGAGGTGCTGTATTGCTCGTGCAGCTCGAAGATTTCCTTCGGGTTGTCATATAGACGCAGCTTAATATCCTCAATGGTGAGGCGGCCATCAGAGACGGCACTTAGGAGCAGAGGCAGAGACTCGCTGATACCAGCAGTGACATCGGGGATCTTGGAGACAGAGGCAGCGGCCTGGTAAGGCAAGCTACCAATGCTGAAAACATCGATGGTCTCAATGTTGCTCCAGAGAGCAGCCTGGTCCTCCTTGGAAGGGAACTTGTCACCGGCCTCATCAGAGGTCAGGAATAGCGAGTACACGGAGACATCGCAAGTGACCTTGAGACCCTTGGCCTTGCTGAGCGAGATCAGGCGGATATCATCCTTGGTGGTGACAGAGGTAACGTGGATGTGGCGGCCGTGCAGACTAGCCAGCAGAAGAATCGAAGCCAAGTCAGTTTGCTTAGCGTCAGTGACAATGGGCTTGGAAGAGGGCCAAGAGTCAAAGTGAGCGCTGACGGCAGCGACCTTGCTGATATTTCCAGAAAGCTGGTTGAAGGGAATGAACAGCGAGCCAACCTCACCGGTGACCTGGCTAATCAGATTGGCGTTGCTAGAGTTGGCCGAAACCGACAAGTTCCAGTCACAGGCACCAGACGGGGTGTTGTTCTGAGCCTGCTTCAAGCTGATAGCGTCAGTGATCGAGCCAGTAACGCCCAAAGGCATGGCACGGATCATGGTGAAACCGGAGGCAACCGAGGCCTTGGCAATGGCCTCGAAGTCGTTGTTGTTAGGCGACACAATGCCAGGAACAAAGGCAGCGATGTTGATCAGACCAGGCAAAACAAGCGTCTTGTTGCTAGACTGGCAATCGCGACGGCTGACATCCATAGAGAAGTGACGAGCGAGAGCCTCAATCAAGATCTTGGCGTTCTTGACGTTGGTGACCAGAGGAACCTGGTAGTCGACAGCCATACGACGAGTCTGGTAACCCTTGCTGATATAGCTGGCAGGACGTCTGTACTTGTTGCTGGAAGGAAGGTTGATGTACAGATCAATCATGTTGTTAGCCAGATGCTGAGTGAGAGAGAACTCGGAGCTCTTGTCCTCATCATCGCCGAGAACCTCTAGGTATTTGACGGGAATATCGTGGCTCTGCAGAAAATCAGCAGTACCAGAGGTTGCAAACAAGTTGTAGCCTAGCTTCTGGAGTTTCTGGATCGAGGGAAGCATCTCCTGCTTGTCCTTGTATGAACCAATGGAAAGCAGAATGTTCTTCTCGGGAACCTTGTAGCCAGTGGAGATTAGAGCCTTGAGGTAAGCCTCGTACTTGTCGACACCAAAGCAGGCAACCTCACCGGTAGAAGCCATCTCAACACCCAGAACAGGATCAGCGCCAGACAGACGCGAGAAAGAGAACTGAGGAACCTTGACACCAACGCACTGAGGAGGCAGATCGGTAGGAGGGTACTCCTGGAAAGGCTTGCCCATGATAGCCTTGGTGGCCATCTCGATGAGATCAACGCCCATGACCTTGGAGACGAAGGGGAACGAACGTGAGGCACGAACGTTGCACTCAATGACCTTGATGTCGTTATCCTTGGCAATGAACTGGATGTTGAAGGGACCGGTGACGTTCAGAGCAGCACCAATCTTGCGGGTAGCCTCTTCGATACGGGCAATGGTGGTCTTCTCAAGATCCTGAGGAGGCAGAATGAGAGTAGCGTCACCAGAGTGGACACCAGCGTTCTCAACGTGCTCGGAGATGAAGTGGCCTACAGTCTTACCGTTCAAGGCGACAGCGTCCATCTCAATCTCCTTGGCGTTCTCGATGTACTTGGTGATGACAACGGGGTGTTCACGAGAGACATCAACAGCCTGAGCCAGGTAGCTCTCGAGGTCCTTCTCTGAGTACACGGTGTTCATGGCAGCACCAGATAGAACGTATGAGGGACGAACCAAAACGGGATAAGAAACAGCCGCGCAGAACCGGCGAGCCTCCTCGAAGCTGGTCAGCTCCTTCCAGGTAGGCTGATCGACACCAATGCTGTCAAGCATACGGGAGAACTTGTAACGGTTCTCGGCAGTGTCAATCATCTCAGGAGAAGTACCCAGATACTTGACACCCGCACGTAGTAGAGGCAGAGCAATGTTGTTAGGGGTCTGACCACCCATGGCACCAAGCACACCGATCGACTTCTCCAGCTCGTATATGTCAAGAATGGTCTCGAGGTTGATGTTCTCAAAGTATAGCTTGTCGGCCTCGTCGTAATCGGTAGAGACAGTCTCAGGGTTGTAGTTGACCATGATAGTCTTGTAGTTCATGCTGCGCAGAGTGCGAATAGCACGGACCGAGCACCAATCAAACTCGACAGACGAACCAATACGGTAAACACCGGAGCCAAGAACCATGACACCATTGTCATTAAACTCAACATCGCTTTCGGTGGCATTATAAGTCAGGTACAAGTAGTTAGTCGAGGCAGGGAACTCTGCAGCCACAGTATCGATACGCTTCACGAAGGGCTTGATCTGGAATTCAGAGCGCAGCTTGCGGATAGAGATTTCGTTAGAGCTCCAGAACTTGGCCAGTTGGCGATCAGAGAAACCAAGGCGCTTGGCCTCTAGAAGTAGACCAGGATGAGCCTCGATGTGGCTGGTGTTGAGCTTGCCCATCTCAATGGCGAAGTTGCTCAGGCCCTTCAGCTTGTTCAAGAACCACTTGTCAATCTTGGTCAGCTCCCAGATCTTGTCGACGGTGTAGCCGTTGTGCATGGCGTTGGCGATAGCAAACAGACGCTGATCAGAGGGAGTTTGTAGTTCATCATCAATAGACATAAGAGCAGCAGGAGTCTCGCCGAAGCCCAGGTTGTGGAAGTCAATGGAGCGGATAGCTTTCTGGATAGCCTCCTCGAAGGTGCGACCAACACTCATGACCTCACCGACAGACTTCATGGACGAGCCCAACTGGGTCGACACGCGAGTGAACTTCTTCAGATCCCAGCGGGGCATCTTGACGACGCAGTAATCCAGAGAAGGCTCGAAGCAGGCGCAAGTGGACTTGGTGACTGAGTTCTTGATGTCTTTGAGGGGAATACCCAGACCTAGCTTGGCAGCGATGAAGGCAAGAGGGTAACCGGTAGCCTTGGACGCCAGAGCAGACGAACGTGACAGACGAGCGTTGACCTCAATGATGCAGTACTCCTTAGAGTCAGGATTCAAAGCATATTGAATGTTGCATTCACCAACGACACCAAGGTGACGGATGACGTTGACGGCAGTAGTACGAAGCATATTGTAGTCATCATCAGACAGAGTCTGCGAAGGAGCGACGACAATAGAGTCACCAGTGTGGATACCGAGAGGATCGAAGTTCTCCATGTTGCAGACAGTGATGCAGTTGTCCTGGGCATCACGAACAACTTCGTACTCAATCTCCTTCCAGCCCTTCATAGAGCGCTCAATGAGAACCTGGGGAGAGGCAGCAAAGGCCTTGTTGCACAGATCGGTAAGCTCCTGCTCGTTGTTGGCAAAACCAGAGCCCAGGCCACCGAGAGCATAGGCGGCGCGGACAATAACAGGGAAGCCGATTTCCTGGACGACATGAAGAGCCTCGGTGACGTTGTTGGCAGAGGCAGACTTGGCGCACTTCTCGCCGATAGAGTCCATGCTACGAGCGAATAGCTCACGATCCTCAGTGGTGATGATGGTATCAATGGGAGTACCCAGAACCTTGACGCCCAGCTTCTCGAACTCATCCTCAGCTGAATACCGACAGACAGAGCAGTCTGACCACCGAAAGTGCAGTAGATGGCGTCAGGCTTCTCGTGGAGAATGACCTTGCGGACAAAGGTGGCATTGACAGGTAGGAAGTAGACCTTGTCAGCCAAACCCTTGGAGGTCTGGATAGTAGCAATGTTGGGGTTGATCAAAACAGTGTAGATGTTCTCCTCCTTCAGGGCCTTGATAGCCTGCGAACCAGAGTAGTCGAACTCACCGGCCTGGCCAATAGACAGACCACCAGAGCCCAGAATCAGAACCTTCTTGACGTGGACGCGGCTAGGGATATCAAACTCGCTAGTGATTTCACCGGGGAAGGAAACAGGAGAATTCAGGGCAGTAGGGTCGTTGGAGCACTTCTCAACAGAGTTCAGGAACACATCGAAGAGGAACTCGGTGTCGCGAGGACCGGGAGTGCTCTCTGGGTGGAACTGGACACTGAAGAAAGGCTTGCTGGTGTGCATGATACCCTCGTTAGAACCGTCGTTAGCGTTAACGAACAGCTCCTTCCAGTTCTCAGTCAGAGAGGAAACATCAACGGCGTAACCGTGGTTCTGGGAAGTGATGTGGCACTTGCCGGTGACCAGGCTGGTGCAAGGAATGTTGTGACCGCGGTTACCGAACTTCATCTTCTCGGTGCGAGCACCAGAAGCACGAGCAAGCAGCTGATGACCCAGGCAGATACCGAAGATGGGGGTCTTGGCAGACTCCAGGGCAGCGGCAATGTTCTTAGAGGTCTCGGCCAGGACCGAGGGATCACCGGGACCGTTGGACAGGAAAAGACCATCGTAATCAGTCTCCTTGGAGATATCGTGGTTCCAGGGGACAACCAAGACCTCAACACCGCGCTTCAGCAGGCAGCGAAGCTGGTTGAACTTCATACCGACATCCAGGCACAGGACTCTAAGAGTGCGGCCGGAAGAGTGCTTGCGAGCAACATCAGTGGGGGGCTTGTAGAGCTTGGGCTCCTTGATGGAAACTATAAATGTGAATGGGGTTAGCTATTCGCAGAAAATACAGGAGTTGTGAGTAGTAGAAAGAGCAGATCAAGGCCAGGATGCTAAGTAGCAAAGGCCTGATAGGTGAAAGTGTGATATAAGAAACTTACCCTGGGCAACCAGGTTGGCGGCGTTGGGATCGCTCCACTCGATCTCCTCAAAGTCCTCCAGGGGCAGGGCCTTAGTAACGTACTCCAGGCTGTCGCCAACAGCAGGCGATTTGTGCATGCGGAGGCGGGCCAGAGTGCTGCCATTCTCACGGATGCGCTTAGTCAGCTCACGGGTGTCCACGCCGTAGATGGCGGGGATGCCCTGCTCCTTGAGCCAGGCACCCAGTGATGAGGTAGCCAGGTAGTGAGAGTAGTCCTCGCCGCAGTAGCCAGCAACGACAAGACCAGCGACGTGAATGCTGTTGGACTCGAAGTGAGCCGGTACGTCCCGCAGCAGCTCGTCCATAGCGGTGCGATCAGGCACGCCATAGTTGCCGACGAGGGGGAAGGTGATAACCAGGATCTGGCCACGGTACGAAGGGTCTGTCACCGACTCAGGGTAGCCGACCATTCCAGTCTGGAAGACGAGCTCTCCAGCAACCGTCTTTTGAGCACCAAAGCTGTAGCCTTGGTACGAGGCACCATCGTGCAGCTCGAGGCAGACAAGGCGGCCATCGTCGGTCTTAGTCAGCTTGGACGAAGCCGGGGGCTTGATAGAGGCCATTGTGTAAGAGGATATGTAAGAAAGATAAGAGTATGTAGAGGAGGGGCCAATGAAGCAAATAAGGGGCCGAGAAGAAGTATCTCAATAACTTTTCTGAAGCAGAACAAATGAGCAAAGCCAGATGAGGCAGTTGCAAAAGCAGTTTTCACGTGACAAAAAGAAAGGCCGTAGAGCAGGCAGAATAACAGAGAGTAGAATATGTCAATTGGCTATATTATCTTGAGAATATGGAGAGAGCTACTAAGATTCGAGATGATTCAGAGTTTCTGGAAGATGTTCGTCAGCTTCTTTCTTGGGCAAAGAAGTGATGAGCGTGGTATCTTGAAGTTTCTGGTTCGTCTGGGTCTCTTCTGCTTTTTCTCCAGGTTCTCGCGAAAGGGCCAAACCGCAGCAATTCGTCGTGGAATCTGGAGAAGAAGAGGAGGAGGAGAAGGAGAAGAGAAAGAAGAAGAAGAGAGGACGAGAACAGACCAGTGATGAGTCGGTGGCGAGCTTCGCCTTTTGAACTGAGTGAACTGTTTCTATCCTCTTGTTTAATTTTTGTTAAATTTTTTTCTGCCGTTAATCGATAACAATTTTTTTCTTCCTGCCAGATTTTTTTGGCGGGGCTGCTGACTTAGTTCCAATTGCATCGGGGGTGTGTCTAGAAAAACGGCTCCTCGGTGACGCTGATTGGTTTGTGTTAAAAAATGGACTCCGGGTGCGGCCAACGGCGGGATTTGCAGGCAGAGCTTTTTTGGTCTTAATTTGGGCTCAATTTGGGAGCCGCACCGGTTTTTTTCTTCGTCTCATACATTTTCAGCCTTTTCTTACTCGCAAAGGCCTAGACTCTACCTTTGGCAACGGGGCTTTTTGGACCTGAGAACCCACCATTGTGAAGAAATTTCAAGCCGCCTGTGGATTATGTCGATCCAGTTTCAGTGATAGTGTACTTTGTGATGGAGACCTGGAGGCCAAAAAGAAGCCAAAGAGGAGACAGTCGCCTTCTTCTTTTTTGTCTACAGCTTTGACGCGGCTCAACAAATTCGGCTGATATGTGTGGTCTCTCTAGCTTGCTGTAGTGATAAAGAGTGCTACTAATCAATAGACCGTGGTGTATATGTACGTACGATAAGTAGAGACAGCCAAAGTCAACCATATATCACGGAATCTGTAGTCTGCATGTCCATCACTACCACCATTGTGCCCGTGCTCGTGCCCGTCTGTTTACGATCCAACCTGCGGTCTGTCTTTCATGACAGACGCCGTTGCAGGCGGATTCATACATAGCGATACGCACACAACAAGGCTCTCGTTTGGCTTAGTGTTTCTGTTCACCTCTCCACTTGCATTGCACAGTTGAGCAAATTCGGTTCTTCAATCCCACCGCCCAAGGACCACCAGAAAGCTTCTTCACCGCCCCACCCTCTGGCGCCATCGGTGACCTCTTCCGTAGTTTGAACAGCCTTTGAGCGAGAGAAGAATCAGCAATACAATAGACACAAACGACAGTAGAACATACAGAAATGGCTTCAGATATATATACTACTAGTAGCATATGCTAATAAAAACCTCACACCATCAACATTAGGATCTAGTGTCAAATCTCGTCTTCATGACTCCTTCTGTGGGTTGCGGGCAATGAAAGCGGAATCCTATCACTATTACTTAGCTCCACCCTTACGTCAAGTTGTGAGGCAGAACTATCAGACTTTTCCTCCGCGGCATCTGCATTACAAAACATATAGATTTTACATACAAATATAAAGTAATCAAGTCAGAAAAGACCAAGCCCTAGTAGTAAAGGTCAGATTGCATGAACATCTGAATCACGAGGAGACGAATTGGCTGGCGTACAGATATCAGATATGCTCAAGCAATCCGCTTGTTCATAAGTATGTACATACATATTTACCCCACTAAGTTTAACAGTAACCCTAGCAGGTGCCACAATCTCATAGATTCTAAGCACAAAGTGTGATGTTGACATAGGATTGAATATCGAATCAGTATAATTGAATGACCAACTGCTGTTATTTCGACACAATAAAGCAGTTTTCCTCAAACAAAGACATTTTCCTGACTGTATTGCTATCCAGCTAGCATTTTCAGATCTATGTATATCTTAGGGTCTGCAAAATCACGTGATTCATGCTTTTCCTTCATAGAGTCACTAATACCTCAAAAGAGCAAGCTCAGGTGACGCAGTGGTAGCGTGCGAGACTGCAGTTCTTGAAGTCATCGGTTCGACTCCGGTTCTGAGCTTGTCTTTTTTCATTTGAACCTTTTTTTCCGGAGCCTGTTTCGTTGAACGGGATGCCGTTGCTTTATTTATTTTCTTTTCCAGTCAACCTTCTTCGTTTCTTCAAAATTCACGATTTTCCCTTTCCAAAACCGCCCCACATTATACCCTGGCTAACCCTGGAATTTCTCTTTTTCAGTACACCCATACGACCCGTGCTTAAATCAACAACACCATGACCTTCAACTGGAACCTAAATCAAACCATCTCATCCACAAGCTTACCAATTCATCATCAGACTTCTACCTACTATGTACGGTTCCTGAAATCCTTCCCGTACCGCATACCAAGGATCAATTCGAGGGATTTGAATCTCCCGTCCACATTTACGGAATTTGGGATAAGAATAAAGAATAAACAACTTCATCTAAAACCTAGCTGTAAACAAGTTCTAGATCCTCACGGTTCCTGCATTCAAACATCGTGACAAGTGAGGGTGTGCGTGAATGTCATGGAAACCTCCACGTCGAGGGTGTGTGTGTATGCTCATTGAGAATCGAGACGGGGAAGATAAGTAACACGGCAACTACCACGACCGAGGACTTCTAAATATATCCTCAAGAAATAAAAATGGACGACCGCCTTCCTGATATGACCATACTAAGTCATGGATTACAACTACCTCCGAGTGGGTTGTTATTAAAGCATCACGATGACGGAGGGTAAATTCTCTATTATTAAGTTTACCTTTTTGGATAAGCTGACATATCATGATTTACCAAGAATACATGTGACCAAAAAATTATTAGGTTACTGGGGATATAACTATATCTTATCATACATAGCGTGTGCTTAAAGTCATGTCTACCAAGAGTTACCACCTTTAGACCGTTATTATCATTATATTCCTGGCCGTGGTCTAACAACTCCTGACGTCGATCTCTCTGATTCTGACTCGTCTTCGGCTACCGCCTCCGCTAACCATGTCTCTTTGACACTTCCATTGCCGCTATTTCTAGTACCGGCCTGTACTTCTCCTCCACTGACTTCAAACTTTGTAGCTGCAGCCCCAGCAATATCCATACTCTCTTGAACCGTAGCTACATGCGTAGTGACAGTGACTTCTTGTTTATGATAAATCTTCAGGGGGATGGCTAGTGTGCGATTAATCTGTTCCTGAGAGTCATTATTCTCTGATAGAGTCTCGAGTCCTGCCTCATCTGCCGTTATGTCATTACGCGAAGCATGAATGTTCGAACGGTACCCCGAGACTACAATGTGATGGGAGCCACTCGGATGAGATGACTTGTTGTGAATGGATGTCAAATTTAGGACACGTCGGAATAGAGACCATGTCATTGGTAAATTGCTGACGATGAGAGCGGTAGATGATTCGCGGATATACCAAAAGGTCCAAGATACACCGAAAGGTTGTGTGAAAGAATAAAATTTGTTGAGGATAGCTGAGAGGATCTGTACGGTGTTAGTATGTATAAGGCTGTATGTATATATGGTGGTAGGTAAACATACAGTAAAGCTTCCCAGAGCAAAAACACCACATAAAATGAATTTTTGCTTGCGTGGCATCTGAGAGTTGATAAAAATGGGCATCGGAATTAGTAACATCATGATGTCTGATGAGATATTAAAGACTGTGTTGGTGATGAGATGGTTCAAAGCAGTAGAGCATTGAACTAATATGAGGTCAGCATCAATTATTGCATTGTTATAAAGTATCTTTATGTAAGGGTTCGTACCGTTTTCGACTGGAACTGCCCAATATTGATTAAATGGACGACACCAAACACCGAAGTATAGAATTTCCATGACTACGAACGTCAAGGCTACATAACATGACAATGCCTTAACGGCCCAGTTCTGTCGAAGTGACATACTATATCGTGGCGCGAACAAGATTAATGTTTAGCACTCGTGTTGGGATGATATCACTTGAAATTCAGGAGCAACTTACGTTAAACGGTTATACATGATAAGTAGGCAGCATTTAACACTCCAGATAATGGATATTTGCATCTGCTCTACTACCAAAACCATTTTTGACCCATATGTGCGCGTGACGATCTCGGAAGTTGTGAGTATAATATTATCGTCAGGATTTATCAAGTTAGAGCTAGTCGTAGCTACAATGTTCATTCCGATCATGAGAACTGTGTCACACGCCTAAATAAACATGGTCGGTTAGTTGTTGTACTCATAGAATGTCGATAAATAAGGATAGTGAAGTGTAATACCATTGCCCATAACATGATCCAGTCATCTGCCTGAAGCTTCTTCGGTGAGCCTAAAGGCATTATTCGTGATGTTCTGTAAGATATTCACTATTAGTTGAAAATTCACATGACAGGACGATGCGTATGTCTTACAATCGTGTCAAGACCACTAGCCAGGTTAGACTGTACCAGGTCCACGTTTCTGTCACAAGAGCAGACATGATGGGCTAGTCAGTCTCTGTGAGACCAATATAAAATGTAAGATGTACTATAACTTGATGTAAGACGAAGACTGTGTAGAGTGATGACTTGGTAGTATTACAGTAGGGCAGCAAGGTATAACAAATGCAGTAGAAACTTGAAAATGAAATATATTCAACGGAACAAAAGGAAAAGGGAATAAAAATGAATGATAGATTAAAACGGCATTAAAGTTGAGACGAGCAGCCACGTTATTATACCCAACCTGTTGGATCTTTCACGACGGGACAGCGAACCCAAAAGTAAGAAACGAAGCGAGAATATCAGAGTTGACTACTACGTTGTTCCCACCAGAGAAAAGAAAAAGACAATAACCAAGACTTTCTCAAAACGAGAGAACCCTGGCTATAGCTGTCTACTAGCTCTCTTTATGTATGAACCAAATAAGGACAAAACCTGCATGATCTTTGATAATGCTACTTATGATTAGTGCTAAGTAGCACATTATTAATATTGATTTTTCTTTCTTTTCTCTCTCTATCCTCTTCACCTATCTAGATAGTCTTTCGTTGCCATTCACTATTAAATGCAACGCCAGAGTTGTTATCGGCGTGAATACTCGCGAGCAATCCATACATGAACAGGGAAAAACGGGAAGATTTAGACTTTGAGCACAAGAAAACAACTAGGGATGGGATATTTGACGTTCAGTTGGTGACTCTAGCGAGAAAATGGAGGAGGGAAAGGGACCGTTCCTTCATCCCAGATGCGCGGGATGGGATAGTATGTGATATTGAGCTATTCTTAATGTCGAACTTTCCCCCGAACCTCAGCACTATACCTTACCCCAATGCGGAATATCTTTGCATTAGTGGTAGTAATAGTTGTAGACAGTTAAGGTAGCAGTATCTAACTTCCAGTCTCGTCTACAGGGGACAGGGCAAGAACTCTTCTCTTGGGATCACAATAGGCTAGTTAGCTGCTACTGTATCCCGTATCCTATATGACTAGTAAAAGAATACTACGCTATATGAACTGATACAATCTGGTTCCTATGTGTTTCTGTCCCCCCTGAGCAACAAACTATGTTTCCAAATATGCACATGTTGATGCTTGGTTCTGGCGAATTAGATATTGCCAATCTAGGATGTCATGATAGAGTACGACCAACGTTGGGTCGCGACTCAATAACCTAAGCAATATGGATGATTTTTTATGTTTTCCTACGCTCTTAATTCTTCGTTAGTCTAATGTCAAGATGCAATTTGGGATATGTCCATATGTCTGTATACGAACATCTTGCTCTAGGGCCTTCTTTGTTCACTTTTCCCTCGATTTTCTCTTGTGATATTCCTTTCTGTTTCCGCTAACATTTCATCTCTTTATGGCTTGGCATATATTCAATATCTTGCCTACAAATCGCCCGTCTTTGCTTAGCTGCCATCAGTGCTTTCTGTCATTGGGTACAAACCCCGAGGTCAGTGCGGTGGGTTTTTTTCTCCTCTTCTTTTTCTTTTTGTTTTTTTTGTTACATACTAGGCTAGGAATATGCTAGACCGCGTGGCATTTTGAACTTTCTTTTCTAGCGGAAATAAGAATGCCGGGCGTTGAAGTCACTAGAATAATGAACATAACATCTGATAGCTTGGAAGCCTTAATTCCGCGGCCCTGAATCTTGCTTCCTAAAAAACAGCATTGCCCCGAAGGCCAATCTGAGAGGCTAAGCTACACGCTACTATATCATGCGAAGACTAGTCAATAGATAACTTTATTTTGTCTGTCAACGATATCAGGATCACTAGACGGATATGTATGATGATTTTCAAACATTGAAGAGATAGTATCTGATAGAGGACTACTAGTTCCACGAAGAAAAAGATACTGTCGTGATAAGAAGCAAAGACCAGTATTGGTCCATTTTTTTAGTCTGCTCTGCATGGCATCACATCACGTCAGTCAGGCCATCAACTGACTTGGCAGAATCCGTAGCCTGATTATGTGATTCAGCTTCCTGATAACGAGCAGCACATCAAGAAGCCTTCGAAGACCTCGAACTCTTTATTATTTTACTACATATTAAGTCTTAGACGAAACTAGCGTGAATCCAGCTAAAACATCAAAAAAAAATTAATCCAAAGACTAAAGAAGAAAATACGCCCGTTTTCAAATTTATCTGTTGTCATCCTTTGAAGACGATTAGAATCAAATAAAAAGGAAATACTCAATCCGAGCTGACAACTGCGGAAGGTGTTAATTTTCTTTCTATTGAGTGATTCAGAGACATTCTATCGTCACAATTATCCAACTTCCCCGATACAGTTTTCTGTCGACTTTAGTTCGGGCTTGGAAGGGGCAAAGGGAGGGATGGTCTTGACCCGTTCGCAAAGGAATTCTTTGGAATTATAGCTCCATGAGCTATAACTTGGAGAGTAAGTATATGCATGGTTTTTTAACTTCGTCCGTATCACAAATGATAGCTTTAGGTAAAGTGCAACCATAACGACAGTCTAGGAGTAGTGATATTAGCCGGACACCCGATGGCAACTATCCAGCACGTATTCACACACAAAGCAAACCCGTGAAATAAGCCTTCTTCCCTTCCAAGAAAAAGATATGTTCGGAAAAGCTTGCTTGAATATCGACAAAACGCCCAGTGATAACCCTAAACGTAACCCTTACAATACCGTTGCCGACAGAGCTTAACCGCAACCGGCGACAAACTCGGCACGAACTAACACAACTTGCGGGGGAATGGCAAGAGATCTTTGGGCTCGAAACAACAGCTAAGAAAGGCCGCTTTCTCTTTCCAGGATAGGAAAAGCCAATCGGCAAAGCGTGAGCCAACGACGTCATGGGCAATCATGTGCTATGTCAAACGGTAGTTCGGCTCTATGTAAGCAACAAATCGCCGCTTGACTAAACACACATAAGTGCTGCCCCTCGTCTCATCTTTCATTTCCTTTTCGTGCTTCGTACATACTCACTAGATCTCTTCCAAGCCACCCTTCACACATATCACCACCATAATTTTATCATGGACTCTCTACATGAAGATACATTCAAGCGTCAGGCGCCGGTCCGTACTGCTTCAGACTATGCCCACCCCCGAAACCTCGTGTTCCCCGAGAGCGCACGATCGGCTATATCTCCATCGCCACTTACACCACGTAGCGAGCTATCCGACTTACCAAGCTTCCACTCTTCTTTAGATGGCTTGAGCGAGCGACTCGACTATATCGAACACCGTATGGCATACAAGACCGCACCTGGTTCTAGCTATGATGCTCGGGATACCATTCCAGAACACGATGATGTCAGCCTCACCCCCCAGATGTATCACCACAGTGGCTCAGGTTTGGAAGAGGCCCACGATGGCGTTGCTTTTCCTTTTATGAAGACTTCACCTGGTGAAGCAGACATATGGGATGCTAATCCGTTGGATATTGTTGGTGGCACTCAGACTCCCGTTTCTGAAAACAAGTCTTCTAAAAAGAAAAACGAGGTTCCTGCATCCTCCTCATCGTCTAAGATGTCACCAGCCACTCGCAATGAAGAATCTGAGGTCTTCAAGAAGGTGTTTGATCAAATGCGTGGCTGGCCTGACCGAGACCGCGTGTTTTCTCGCACGCTAGGCTTGTTTGGGCTGCTTACATTCATGAAAAGCCCCTACAGTCAGAATATCACCCCTCGCGGCTTCGCCGTTGCTGTCATATGTGCCTGGCCACTAGAGGCCTGGATCTTCGTTCGTAAAGCAGCCACCAAGCTTGGATGGGAGACTAGAGGTCTGCGCATGTGGTGGCAGCATGAGCTAGCTAAGAACGACTCTATCGAAGATAGCGAGGATAACTTTGCTCGTATCTCAAGTATTCCTAATGTGGAGGTGCTGGCAGATGGAATGGAAGAAGAGATTCTAGATCCTGAAACCTTTGGAACAAGCGAAGAAGGCGTTAGTATCAAGAGCCCCGAGACTAAGAAAGGCGAATCCCGCGCAATCAACCAGCAGTCAAAAGCTCGTGCTAAGGCTGCGAGTAAGGACAAGGCCAAGCATGATGGTCAAGATGAGGAGTGGGAGGGCATCCCGATCTCCGAAGTCAGAAGTAAGCTATCACCTAACACCAATGGATTGACAGAAGCGAGGATTACTAACCGAAGAAACGATAATTAGATGCCATCAAAATCAAGATCAGTAAAGCTACTAGTCGCCTTAGCAATGCCGTAAGAGAAACAGTCGATCACGCCAAAGCCGACCTGCATTCTGCCGATGTGGAAGCCAAGCACGTTGCCGAACAAAGCGTTTCAACCCACGATCAGGTAGTCAAGTCTTTTGAACAGGAGAACGTACCTAAGAATGGCGGCGCTAGTGCGCTGTTTGGCATACTAGCCGAAAAAAAGCCCGATCCGGTCTTCACGAGCAAAGCCGCTCCGAAAGAAAGCGGGGCCGGTCTGTTCGGCATCTTAGGCGACGACCAGTATGATGAGGAAGGAGAGGATATTAAGGCTGTTGCGACGTCATCCGATAGCCAGGCCAAGAAGAGCAGGAAGTCTAACAAGAAGAAGAGAAAGAACTAGATATGCTTAGCAGGCATCGAAGTCGGCATTATATCGTATCCCCCGGCATGAAGTGTCGCTAGCGCTTAGACTAGGTTCACTTCAGATTCATGCAGCTTATGAAGTGAATTAGGCTATAAAATATCATCGTCCTGGCTAGGATCCTGTTTCAATTGTTTGTTTGTGAAGTAGCAAGGTAAAAGAAAATTCTCAACGCCGGCATTGGTAGAGATAATGGTAGTTTTCGTAGTATACATTAATATCATTCCGTTCGTTTGACCTATCTTCTTCGACATGTTTAATTGCTCGGTTGTATACGGCTAAGATTACGATAGCATTTTCTTCTTGAATTCTATATGGGACATGACCTGGTGTTCTAGTACTTAGAGCACTATGGGTGCTTCAATATTGCTGCCCCGGTCAGCGGTATTACCATCACCCTTAATGCGAGAGTGAGGCGGAGCGGGGTCAGTTAAAAACGAGTGCACGCGCGTGACGATCCCATCCAAGCGAAGCGGAGGGGGATATCATCGGAACTAGATAGATCCTTGACTACTATCAGACTTAATCTGTATAAGTTGAATGGTGCCTAGTCCAAAAAATTAAGTCCACCACTTAAAGAGGGGACAGCTTATGGTGGAGGAATATCGTGAATGAAGACCTGGTTCTCGCGATGCAGGCACTCTACGACGAAGAACATCGGCAGGCTTCCTTTGGGTTCTGTGCGTTTCGAGGATGAAGCGTCTCCTGTGTGAACAGTGCATATTTGTCCATGTTAGTATATATCTGTACATACATGTATATATACATACGTAGTTGTAGCCCGGCCTAGACTCCGTTTGCTACAAAGGTGGGGGGAGAAGAATCATTAGTTGCAACTGTTGCAAAAGGACTGATGGTGGTGGCAGGGAGGAAGCTTGTGGTGTGGTTGCCATTATGCAGCGCCTGCAGCTGGCATGCATAAGACGGATGGCCACTTAGAAAGAATAGGCACTTGTATGCACATATTGTGGTATAGCATGCAAACGTCTATCTTTTTACATACGGCAAATAGGTGTACATCTGCATATGCATATCCTAGTGGTGTTCGGACGCTGCAGTGCTACGATATTAAAGGGAGGGTTGCAAGTTTTGTGATATATGAATGGCTGGCTTGCCAGATGAATTGCAGCTGAGACAATGACTCTTAAACTTGGCTGCAATGCAAGTTTAGGAAGCTAAATGTTCTTAGAGTTGGTTCTAGCCAATCATCAGTATGTTTGTGAAATGGCTAGTCCGACTTTAGAAGCCGATAAATGCTGTGTCTCTGTTTGTTATTCAGTTAGTGGCTATGGCTAAAGGTGACGACATGATAGATATAGTACTCATATTGGAACCTGTACGGCTTCAACACTAAGTTGCCAATCAAAAAATGACATGAAAAATGACATAAAAAATACTGACTGGCTTTGCGGGAGGAGTAATCTAGGAAGTATATATGTATAGTGATTGATTAGCAGGGGGTTAATTTGCATTGATATTCGGCATTGCCCCCGATGGGTTACCACTGACAAAGCGATTGCAGAAGCGACACCATGACGAGCATTGTATTGTTTCAAAAGACAGACGTTAGTAATACATAGTAGACCTGGAGCTACTAATATGTTGAAAGGTCTGGTGATCAAAAAGAAGAAAAAAAAAAGTCTTGAGATTGCCGTTATCATCTATACCATGCCACCGAGGTCTTTTTCTCTCATCCTTCACGAGGATCTTGTCAAGAAAGGAACCTCACGTAGTAGCAGTGAATATAACTTGATACAACGAACAGCATACTCATTATCTCGGTGTGCCTGAGCGACTGATGGGCTGCTTGAATCAGTGTAGCCAAGTTCCAAGTTCCAATCGCCAGATATACTCCGCGATAAAGTAAGCTAGTCAGGCACTATCTTCTTGCGCATTCCAAAGGGAGGCCGCACTTACACGTACACTTATACGCAGGTGATTCTCGGTCAGCGGGAGTAATGGTTCCATTGCCGAAAGAAAGTACTGTGCAGCAGCACATCAGACGTTGGCTGTCTTTGTAGCCCTCTCTGCCATCATCGATCAACGACGGCAATCACAAATCAAGCGAGCAACCCCCATTGATGATGGCTGCACAGGCGACTAGCCAATCACACGAGCAATAAGATCGCCACCCTTGGCTGTGGGATGGGGACCAGCTGCCGTTGTTGAAGCTGCCCACCAGAACCAATAGAACCACTAGAGCCATATAAGGAAAAGGATGTGTAGGATTAAAGTCAGAGCTCCGTCATATCTTGTCCAGGCGAACAAAATCGAGCTCACCGTTTTCTAAAATTCCAGATTAAGGTGTGGTGGCAGTGGTGGCAGAAGACCCTTCTTAGTTGCACATACAACTATATTTGTAGTAGTACGGTAGAACGACAGCCCATCTGTGCCGTTCGAATATGCGGATACATACTAATAGTACTACTGCTGCTAGTGTTGCTATCTATCGTGGGCTCGATCGAGACTTGTCGCAACACCGCCATGCCCGCTAGGGAGATTGTCGGTGCCCGCGCAATGGAACGCTGAGTGAGGGGAATTGTTTGATGGTGGCTCATGCTGAAGTTGGTCATCTGAGAAAAAGATATCGGCGTTGCGGTCAAGGTCATCTGTTTTCAAAGACTAGTCTACATAGTAGTAGCAGTAGATGCCGACTAACAAGTGATTAAGTTGCCTTGGCTTCGTATGCAGGCCCTGTCGGCCGGCATTGATGGATGTATCATCATACCCCGAAAGGTACGACATGTCAAGAAGGTAGCTATTGGTACGAAGTTGTAGATATCCTATCGAAAGCTCTGTCAAGTACATACGTGATGTATATACAACTACAACTACAGATACATATGTATGTATATATGCTGTGTAGTGCAGCGCAGCATTGCAGTCAATTCTAGCATTAGAAGCAGTGCATCGCCAGCAGAGCCATCTCGCCTAGTTGCTTGAGCTCCTAGGACACTCTATGTATAGTGTATAGTTGTGATCGCAGTAGTAGCGACGCTTTCTGTTGCAGAAGCGACGCCTATTGAAATGTCTAGAACAAGGTATTAATCCCTCGGGATTTTGGGATCTCTCACCTTGCATCACTGTGCATATGCCGCCTAGGTCGAAATGCACCCGTGCATATCTTCTTTCTAGACATGCAAATAGTTGCTGTCGTTGATACAGATAAAATGTTGATGTCACCCACCAAGTTTCAAATAAGTCGGTCATGCTGTTGGTCTTGATAGCGCCTATTTCTCAGAGGCTTCCAGCACACTTTACAGCCTTGTCGTTTGACTGCTTTGCGTAGTTGCAGCACAAGTAAAGGCTCTATCGAGCATTATTTGAGTACTGATACTTTCTGCTCGGGCTCAGGAAGTTGCCTGCACCAGGGTTCTCGATTGTGTTTGCTCCTGCCAACCAAAAGCACAGAAAAAAATAGGGGGGGACTCGTTTGGCCAGGCCTATACTTTGATTGTGGCTTTAGCCCTCAGCGCTAGCTTAACTCAAGCTACAACACAGTTACGGGGGCGGCTACAGCACACAAAAGCACTGACAACAGCACAATAGCACGATAGCTACAGCTCAAACGCCCGGGTCCAAGCTGGCCATCGCATATCGTGCACATTTGTTCGACCTCTTTCATTTCTGCTGCCATTTTTGGCTGCACCAACGCTTACATTGCGAATCTGCACATTTCTTTCACAGAAGCAGCCTGTGCACATCCCAAATATACAGATATCTCGACGGCCCAACGGCGAATGGCGTGAAGGTGGCGGTTTCGCAGCACATCATACAAGTATCTGCTTTCTTCTTTATCTTATCATCCATCGCTGGTGCGCCAGCAGCCACGAGCTGCATCGCGACTCTTCCCATCACCGTCTCCATCGCCACTATCATCACATCGCCATTGCAGTCGTCCTAGCCTCTTCAATGTCCGCCCTCCATTGATTCGTCCCCCCCCCTCGTCTCTTCCCTCCCACCAACGCCGGCCCTCCCATATAATACATATTCGCCATGTTTACCTCGCTACTCAACGGCACGGCCACCAAACCGCCACCGGCGTCGCAGAGCGTCCCTGAACTATCTCAGTATCCGTCCGTACACGCCAACCGCCTGCCCGAACCACGCCACGCCACTGCCGACTTCACCGAGGCCGATGACGACGACGACGAGTCCATCGACAACTTCCACGGTGCCGGCATCAATGGCTTCATCCGCCCCCAGCAAGAGCCTGTCGAAGCTGGCCGGAGACTGCCGGTACTGCCCTTGTTCTCGGCGTCACATCTGGGTAAGTCTGACACCCACTAACCTCTATCTACTCGTCACTAACCATCTTCAATTACAGACTCATTACCAATATACACTCTCACACACGCCATCCGCATTCTCGTCCAAACCCGCACCGAAACGACCCTCACTTGGGACCAGCTACGCTCCCCTCAAGTCTCACAGTTCCTCGTGAAGCCCATGCAGCAAGCGATCCGAGCGCAACACTTCTCACGAGCTACGCTCTATGCCCTCATGGCCAACACTCTCCAGTTCGCTAAAGAAGCCCACCTGTATCCAGGCAATGCTGGCACTAGCAAAACGCGGTCCAAGGTCTGCGAGCTGCTGGCTATCAAGCTTCTCAAGGAGTACAACACCCGCGAGCTGATCGATGCTCTATCATACGACTTCCACCCGCTTCAGGGCTTCACTGGCTTCCAATACGCTACCAATGTCAAGAAGTCAGAGTCACGCACATCAACCCTTGAGGTTGCCATCCGAGCCTCTGCGAAACACTTTCTTTCGCATCCACTAGTTATACAGCAGCTCGAAGCTATCTGGAGCGGCGCCATCTCGTTCTATTCTGCCGCTGATAGCTTGCACCGCCCGCCAGAATACAGCTCTATTTCTGGATCCGGCCTGTCCCATCACCGCCCAAATACGCGAACCCCATTGCTAGGAGGGCCCGGTCGTTATGGGGGGCAGCAGCACGTCCACTATCAAACTCACCAGATACAAAATACCGGTGCTACAGAAGATAGTAACACATACAAACCAAGTCGTCGAACTGTTAGTCTGTATGATCCTCGCCATGCATCTCCGTTCAAGTTGTCTCGCCTTCGTGTGCCGCGCTATCGTTCCTTCTTGTCCACCGTTTCGCTGGCAGTGCTGATAGGCCTATTCCTAGCCGTGCTAGTACAACGCTCTACTCAGATTACTGGACTCGAACTGATTTTCTGGTTTTGGAGCGCAGGCTTCATGTTAGATGAGCTGGTAGGCTTCAACGAGCAAGGCTTTTCACTCTACATCATGAGCTTCTGGAACATATTCGACTTGGGAATTCTCGGAATGTTGATTCTCTACTATTGTATGCGTGCCTATGGTGTGTTCTTGTTAGATCCACATCACTGGAACGATATGGCCTACGATGTGCTAGCAGCCAATGCAATTCTGCTACTGCCGCGCATCTTCAGTGTTCTTGACCACTACCCGTACTTTTCACAGCTTCTCATAGCCTTCCGGCTAATGGCAATCGACTTGGCTGCAGTGCTGTTTTTGGCTGTCATTGCGTGTAGCGGCTTCTTTGTATACTTTACCTTTTCTAAGAACCATCAAGATAGCGCCGGCTTTGCTTTCAGTATGTTCCAAATCATCATGGGCTTCACACCGGCAGCCTGGGAGGTCTGGGGGGATTGTAATGTCCTTGGAAAGTCGCTGTTGGTTCTATTTCTAATTATTTGCCATTTTGTCATTGTGTAAGTCAATTTCCACCCGTCATACAAAGCTTCCCATGCATACTAACATAGCATATTAGTACTATCCTAATTACGGTTCTCACGAACTCTTTCATGGCCATTGCTTCCAATGCCACTGAGGAGCACCAATTTCTATTTGCCATAAACACTATCTCTATGGTGAAAAACGACTCGTTATTTTCATACGTTCCACCTGGCAACATCTTTGCCTGGCTTCTCATGCCTCTTCGATATCTCATGCCATTACGCCACTTTGTATGGCTCAACCGACTCGTCATCAAGCTCACCCATTTCCCCATCTTATGGGCAATCTTCGTATATGAACGCTATTTCCTTGCTCCGTCTATTTATGAGCCGACTGATCTCGTCGATCATCCTGGCGTTTCTCGTGGTCGTACCATCTCTATTGCTGACCCAGCCGGCCGAATTGCTGCCTTCAGTCCCAATCTAAGGGTACGGGAAGAGTCAGTAGTCGGCTTCCAGAAAGACCGTGCTCTTGAAGAGGTTTTCCGTCGGCCTCCGGATTATAACACTCTACGAAGTCAACGGCGCAGTGAACGGCGCCGTAACCAGACCGAAATACGGAATTGGATGAACCGCACCGATGAAACGGAAGACAATTGGCCCGCGAGGGCTAATGGCACAGATAATGCTTGGCTACGTCGCTTTAGCATGTCACAAGGTCCACCACGCCGCGCCCCAGATGTCCGATCTACTGCCAGCGATCCCGCTGATCTTGTATCGAACAGCGGCTTAATAAGACGTCACAGCACAGGCATTAATTTGGCTGCCAAACAGCAAATCCCTCAACAGTACAAAGACCATACTGACGGTGATGGCGATGATGAACTGGTGACAAACGACGAGTATGAGGCCAGCAGCGTGGCTCAAAGTTTCAGACCAAACATTGTTCAACACTCCGAGTACACTACTACTGACGATGATGATGACCACTATCCAACGCCGACTGTCTCACGGCCAATGAGTGGCTGGCCAAGTTCACCACGTTCCGGGCAAACCCGTCGAGGTATGCATAGTAGAAACATGTCCTCTAGCACCATCATGATGAACTCAGATCACTACAACAATCGACCACCCAGCCCTGGGTCTATCACCGAAGAAGCATCTGACTACGGGCAAAAGCGCGATACCAGTGGTATCAAGACGCCAACTACCAGCAAATGGTTTCCACAGAAACTTACCGTCTCGCCACCCGCTCGTCCCATTGCTATATCAAAATCCCCTGGCATCGCCGGTCCATCTAAAATGTCGCCTACACGCGAGTCCGAAGTTGGAAGCAGTCGCGCGCGTCGCCTTTCTTCCATCGATGCTACCATGTCAGAGACCAATCTCGTGCCAGAAGACGATATCATCAACACACTCTCTTCCAGCTTCCAAACTCAGATGATGGCCATGGCGTCAAAACATGGCCGTCTCTTAGATTCTCGTGATGAGACCTCTGCCGATAGAGACCGTATGAGCCGCCTTGTTCTCGCACGCATGAAGACCCTGGAAGAGAGCTTCTCCGAGGTAATCAGTGAGATTCGCGAACTTAAAGTAGTGACTACTGCTCCTACTACTCGACGCAACTCCGTGATCGGTTTAGCACCAGCAGCCTCCATCGAAGCCCGTGGTCAAAATGCTACGACTAAGAGAGGTAGCAATGCGAGCAGTGATAAGAGCCGTAGTCGCGATCATAGTATCGGGTCGACGATTGGTTCTTTACAGAAACGCGCCCCTATACGTCGTCCGATGAGTAGTCGTGGATACAAATCTCCTCGATCTGGCTCGACGGTTAGTCGGACAAAGGGAAAAACTGTCGCAATCTCTTCGGAGTCTGATATTGCCGAATTGCCAGAGGAAACTCATTCTAATCCTCGTGCAAACTCGACCAATTAGTTTGTTTTTTCCTTTATTTGGGTTGATGCTTCTTTCCCCCCTAAATAATCTTAGTTTTTTTTCCTTCTTTTCTTTTTTCGTTCATGAATTTCAGCATGGAGTCTTTCTTCTCTTTTTTTTTTGCGCCAGGCGTTTTATGAACTCTTTGTTTTTTATTGGCTAGTTTTGTTTTTTATCACCAAATCGCTTGTTCGTGGTAAGTAAAAGTGAAAACTCCTTGATTGAGGTCCGATATGTTTTCACTTCTTTTTCTTTTTTTCCAAGGTCTTCTGTCCTATTTATAAATATTTCTTTGTATCTTTCAAATATCGAATTAGCAGAAACAAACGTCGCGTTATGCGACTAAAGTCAACCCGGTGTCTCCTGAGTATTATTTGTTTTATTCCTTTGGACATCTTTTTCACCATTTTTGTTTTGTTATTTATTTGCAAGTTCGAACTACAATCGATTTAGTCGTATAGTTCTGTGTATATTATTATCATTACCAACTTTATCTTATCCTTTATCACCTATCTTATGTTTATACCGTTAATCTATATTGACGACTCTATCTTCGAGAAAATTTCCATTTTCAGTACATTTTGGCATTGTCGATATTTTGTAAAATGTGAAAAGTATAAGAAAAAAAAAAATATATATATATTA